>OX424443.1:15865132-15942632 GCA_949152495.1 Lasius fuliginosus | reverse complement strand
TTTATTTTAAATGTTTTAATGTTTATAATTTCAAAAATGAACTCTCATAAGAGATTTCACAGAAATAATAAGTCTGAAAACATTTGTGGAACATATTTCAAATCTAAAAACATTTGTGGATTATTTATTTATGTTATACATTCAATTAAGCGATCATAAAATTATGGAAAAATTAATTAATGCTGCTAATAATTAAAACTCTTTAGCAAAAGAAAGATTATGATTCGGACTATAGAAAAATTTTAATAGACCATCTCGTAAAGATACGTAAAAAACATAATGTTATACCTTCAAACGAGTGACCATAAAATTATGAAAAAAATAATTAACACTGCTAATGATTGAAACAATTTAGAAAATGAAAGAATGTCGTTTAAAATATACAAAAATTCTCCAATAAAATAGTCCTCCGTTTAGAAATTAAAAAATTTTGAAAATCACGTAAATAACGCTATACCTTTTACCGGCCGACCATTAAATTATGAAAAATATAATTAACGCAGTTAATGATTAAAACTTTTTAGAAAATGAAAGAATAAGGTTCGGACTATTAGAAAATTTTATTAGAATGGACTTTGTTTCAAAAACGAGCAGTAAATCAGCTAATAAAGTTTCTGGCCAAATTGAATCTACCGAAGAAAATAATATTATGAATATCTTCGCGCGCCTTCGAAAATTATATATTTATATAATTTTAAATCTTATATTATACAGGGTGTCCGGTAATAATCGCTCCTACTGTGCGCAAGTAGAGCGGGTTAAATCGATCATCGCAATAATTAAATAAAAATTATAAATAAAAAATTAATTAATACTTATGCTAAGAAAATCTTTGCCTGCTCCTTGCCATCGATGTTCTCTTTTCAAATAGCAATTTTAATATTCATACAACTATTCGTCGATTAAATTTTACACAATTATCTGACAAATTGTAATACAAAAGATGAATGTTGCGCTACGAATGGATTGCGTGGTTAATAAAATATGTGTTGTAAATTTTTATTTTTATTCTCACAGTACCCTGCAGAAATTGGAAAGTTTTTAATATTCGCATGTATTGTAATATTTACGATTATGTAATTATTTGTAATTGTTTTCTCGGTGAGATTATCGGCAGTGGATTTACAATTAACCGTAAAAGACACGTTAGGCAAATTCAAACCGTTTAACAATATTTACAATTTTACAACGAATCATGCGGCTATCCACGACCTTCCTTTTTTCTTTTACCAGCATCTATATTCTTCGTACATTTTTCAGTAAAACAATTCTTTGTACTTATTGTTAGTAGTGCACGATCGACGATACAAAGCAGATATCATGGCAACGTCGCGCGTAGGCAATAGCTGGATAAGTAATTATTTCACATTAAGAAAGAATGCGGCAACATGCAATTTTTGTAATGAATTCTTTCCGATCACTCTAAAACAAAAAAAAATATATGATGGAACACATAAAAACTGTACATTGTGATGATTATCAAAGTACTGTTTCATCGGAAGGCTCACAAGAAGATTGGGAGCAATTTTTTATAAGACAAAACAATGAGATCAAATGCAAGTTTTGTTATATATCTACTTATTTTGGAACGAAAAATTCGTGCGCTATAAAAAAACACTTAGAAGTTAAACATAAAGTTAAAGAAGATACTGCGGAAAAACTCTGCAACTGGCTACATACCCACTACAATTTTGACGATAATGATGCGAAACAACGTTGCAAATATTGCAAAAATTATATTCCAAATAAAAACTTTCTCTTACTGGACCATTTGATCGAAGCTCATCAGTTCTCGGTGCCTTCCAATATCAGACCAGAGGGGTAATAAAAACTGCGATAAATTGGAAATTACTGTTAATTTTTTTAAATCACTTATATGTTATTTTGTGTACAATGAACAGAAATGTATAATAAATAACAAAATAAATAACAGATATTTAGAATGTGTTTAACACAAATATTACGAATATTCGTGTCAACTTCAATTAACTAATATATGAAAATATAATACTTTGCCATCTGTTGTATTTAATATTTCTATAGTCGGTAAGTTGTGACAATATGAATAAGTATGAATTGCGAATACGTATGAAAACTAAAAAAACAAGCAAGAATTTTTGTATCTAAATGTTATTTAAACGCCGAATTTTTTTAAAAGAATCAAAATTTTAAGTTTAGGAGGAGAAATTTTAAAAGATAATAAAAGCTTATTAATAATATTAGTTTTAATTTATTGTTAGTAATTATACATTTTTCACATGATTCAAACAAGGCTTTATAATATTGATTAATCCAGCAATTTTTACTGCTTATTTAATGCAGATTTTCAGGAGTCTTTTTACAATGTGATAAATGGATGTGGGAATATTTTACAACAAACGAAAACCGTGCAAAATGCTGCATTTGTGATACAACTTATATTATGGGAATACAATACTTCAATTTAAAACGCCACATAATGTCAAAACATAATAAGGATTATAAAAGAGATGTCTTATCAAAAGATAAAAACTATATTAAATACTGGCCCATTTCTAAAATAGAAAACAATAAAGCGAAATGCAATATTTGTGGTGATACTTATTCTGCACCATATTATTACAACGTGAATATGAAGAAACATAAAAAATTTTCATAAACTTGATTACACTAAAGCAAATGATCTCCACATCTGGTTGCTGTATTATTATCATACATTAGACTTTCAAACAGAAAATTGCCAGACTTGTGACAACATTTTTCAAGAATATAAGTCTTCCAATATAATGATACATTTTATCAAAACTCATCGAATCAATATACCTTTACATCTCAGACCAACGGGGTAAGAGAAACGGCGATAAATTGAATATAACTATTTTATCTATTTTGAATCATTTATAAATTTAATAAATATAATTTTTGAGTACAATGAGTAGTATTGTGTACGATTAAAATGATAAAATCTAGATATTTACCAAGTTTTTATCAGAAATATTATAAATATTCAAGTCAACTTCACTTAGCTAATATTATATCATACAGTAATACAAATTTGTCATCTGTTGTATTTAATACTTTCGTAATCGGTAACTTTTATGACAATCTGATTAAGTATGAATCGTATGAATTGTGTATGAATAAGTATGAAAATTAAATAAGGCAAGAATTGTGGACAAGAATTTTTTTATTAGTATGGTATGGTATTAGTATGTCGCATTTATGCGAAAATCAGATTCAAGTTTTCAGCAAAGAATGTTTGGATATTAAGTGTTTTATTAATAATAACAGTGTGTACTTAATAATCATATATTGTGCACATGATTCAAGTAAAAATTTTTAGTATTCATTAATTCAACAATTTTTATATTTAATCTGTGCAGATTATCGAAGAGTTTACAAGATTTTTTAAATTCTAATAATGATGCAGATACGTCAAGCGGCTCTCAGCAGCTAATGTGCAGTTTAGATCAGAGTTCTAACTTTGATAATGATAACAATTTGATCGATTTATCTTCGATATCCAGACCGACGAGGTAAAACAAACGGCGAAAAATTTAATATTACTATATATTCACAATTTTATCTTTTTTCAAACATTTACATATACATTTGCATACATATAAATAGATATAACAATAAGTCTTATCAAAAAATGATAAAATCTGCCTCTTTTCTATAATAGAAAACAATCAAATATAATGCAATATTTGTGGTGATACTTATCTATTAATATATGTTGTTAACCAATCTTCATAGAAAATCATTTAGTCAGTATTAAAAACTTGATAAACTTGATTACGCTAAAGCAAATGATCTCTGCATCTGGCTAATGGATTATAATTATTATTATACATCAGACTTTGAGAAATAAATATGCAGGACTTGCGAGAACATTTTTCTAAAAAACTCTTTCAATTTAATGATACATTTTAAGAAAGACCATTAAATCGATGTACCTTCACGTCCCATATCAACGGGGTAAAAGAAACGGAGATAAATTGAATGTTATTATTATATCTATTTATAATCATTTATAAATTATTTAATAATTATTATAATTTTTGTGTACAATAAGTAGAATTTAGTACGATTAAAATCATAGAATACAGATATTTAGTATGTATTTGTCAAAAAAGTTATAAATATTCGAGGCAACATAACTTACAATTAGCTAATATTATATCAAAATAGGATAAAGAAATTTGCCATGTGTTGTATTTCATACTCCTGTAATCGATAATTTGTGATAATTTGAATAGGTATGAATTGTGAATAAGTATGATAATTAAATAACCGGGAAAGAATTGTATTTAAATAGTACTTGTATGTCGAATTTATGAGAATATCGAATTCAAGCTTTCATCGAGAAATGTTTGGATAATAAAAGTATTTCATTAATAATAACAGTGTGTACTTAATAATTATATATTGCGCACACACATGATACATGGAATATTTTATAATTTATGATTAATTGTTCATTTTTAATTTTTTATTCTGTGTAGATTATCGAGTGAATTAAGCAGTCTTTTTAATTCTGATAGATGTGCACAAAATAATGCTTCATCAAGCATCTATAATCAGCCAATCAGAAATGTTGATCACAGTACTGACTCTGATAATCTTTACGATCAGATCGATAATCCTTCAGGAATCATAACAACGAGGTACAAGAATTGGCGACAAAGTTTATATTACATTTATATCTCTTTTTACTTATTTACATATACCTTTTTGTACACATAAATAAATATTATTATAAATAAAATTGTGTATAATAAATAAAATCATAAAATTTTGATATTTAGCAAGCATTTATCACAAATATTATAAATATTTAAGTAAACTCTGAATGTAGAAAATATTATTTTATAATACGATAATGCAAATCTGCTATTTACTGTATTTAAAACTTTTTTAATCAGTAATTAGTGACAATTTGATTAAGTATAAATTGTGAATAAGTATTAATATTTGAAAATTGGGCAGGATTGTTTGTGTTTGAATAGTATTTGTACATGTCGAATTTAAGAGAATATCGATTTTCTGGTTTTTAGCGAGAGATGTTTGAATTAAAAAAGTGTTGTATTTTTAATAATAGTTTGTGCTTAATAATTATACATTGTGCGCATGATTCAAGAAATACTATATAATATTGATTAATTCAGCATTTATATTTTTTATTCTGTGCAGATTATGGAGGAGTTTAAGCAGATTTTTACATTTTGTTAGAAATGCTGAAGATATTGCTATATCAAGCAACTATCAAGAATCAACCAACAGTCCTGATTCCCAAATTATCGAACTTCATAAATTTGATGATCTCAATATCGCTGACGCCTCTTATTGTAGCATTGATGACATGATGAATAATAGCAAATTGGAAGTATCTAAATTACTTTTTCGATATAATACTATGTAAGTGATAAAATTATAATCTACTGTTTTGGGCACATATAGATTGTTAATTATTTACTTATCAGTCATTAATGAGGCATATAATTTTCTTTATATTTTTAATAAGATTATTTATCTACCTATAACTTTTACGTTTATTACTTGACATTATATACTGTTTGACATAAATTTATTATTGATTCTGCAAAATAATTTTTTAAACGTTTTGATTTAATGATAATGATATTTAAACACGTATTAGATTTTTGTATATGTTTTCAATTTGTTGACATGCATTGATTGTAATAAAAATTATATAAAATTGATGCAACTTTATGATTAAATATTATTATTAAATAAGTTTGATAAATTATTAGTTTATTTCATAAATATTTTTAAACTTAAACGCGTTAATAATAGCCGAACGCGGATGGACGTGCGTCAGTCTCTAATAAAATTAATTTTTGAAACTGATTCGTTGTGCACAGGGCATATATTTTGAGTGGTTCGTAATCAAGACTTTTAGATTAATCTCAAATTGAGATTTTTAAGACCACTCTTATCCCTCTGTAGAAGTGTAGGCGAGAAAAATATTGGGCCGAAGTCGGCGGATTCAGCGACTTTTACGCGTTCTTATAATTTCATCCTGTCTAACATTTATTAATCCAACAATAATTAATCTTTATTCTATATAACTTATCGAGTAGTTAGAAACAGCGTTTTAATAATTTAAAAAGAAGATGCTAAATATATTGTTATATCAAACAGCTATCAACATCTAATTTGCAACAACAACAGGTTTTGACAATAATGACTTAAATTATCTCATATAAATGAAAAATTAACGAATCTTTAGATTAATAATCATTTGCTCTTTCCTCTTGTTATATTTAGCAACCTAATAAAAATTTATTTATATTTTTTTGTAAATATATTTTCTGTTAACTATCAATGTATCAATTATTGTCAAAAATATATTTTTTTTTAATTTTTCATGGAATTTATATTTATCATTTTTGCATATATTATATGAGTGAGAAAAAGAGAGAGAAAGAGAGTGAGAGAGAGAGAGAGAGAGAGAGAGGGAGAGAGGGAGAGAGGGAGAGAGGGAGAGAGGGAGAGAGGGAGAGAGGGAGAGAGGGGGGAGAGAGAGAGAGAGAGAGAGAGAGAGAGAGAGAGAGAGAGACATAAATCTGTCATAAAATCTGCAAGAACATTCTTCTAAATATATTGTATTATTATTTAAACAGATATTAGTTTCTTTCTTTCCCAATTTGTTGACATTTCCGATGCATTGAATGTGATAAAAATAATATAAAATTAGTGCAATCATCTAAATCAAATATAGCATAAAATCATATATGAAATACTATATCTTTTAATTTATAATTATTCCAACACAAAAGTTTTTTATAATTTTTTATTTATATGTTCCGCATTTTTTTTTATTTCTTTATCAACTTGATAGTTTATACTAATCCTTTTTAATAGAAGTAATCTTTCCTAATTCAAAGAAACCTAGCAAAAATTAAAAAATTTCTAATATTTGTATTTATTGTAATATTTGCGACTGTGTAATTTTATTAAATTATTTTCTAATCCGTGGAATTATTGACAGTAAAATAACAACTTACCGTAAAAGTCAAAACAGTGACAGATTTAAACTATGTATCAATATTTTCAATTCTAAAAGTGTCATACGTCTTTCGGCGACCTTCTCTTTTTCTTTTTTACCAACTTCTATATTCTTCGCATATTATTTGATAGTAATCCCCCTTTTATTATAACTAGTAGTGCACGATCTACGATACAAAGCAGATATCATGGCAACGTCGTTTGAAAATAATAAATGGCTTCGGGATTATATTACATCAGTAAACAATATTGCAAAATGCGATATTTGTGGTTTATCCCTTGAAATAACTCGTGTACCGAAAGGCAATCTAATGAGACATATACAATCTAAACATAGTGATGATTATCAGCGTATTGTCTCATCAGAAAACTCTCGAAAAGATTTGGAGTCACAATTATATATAATCCAAAACAATGACATTACATGCAAGTTTTGTAATTTTATTTGTTATGCAGTAAACAATTTTTATCGTATAAGAAATCACTTAGAAAACACACATAAAATTAAAGAAGATAAAGCGGCAGAAATCTGTGAAGAGCTACGTAAATATTATTTTGACGAAATCGACACGGATAAGAAACGACGGTGCAAAACTTGCAATGAACATATTTTAAATAAACCTTTTCTGTTAGCGGACCATTTGAGCAAAACTCATGAGACCATTTCTTTGGAAAGCATTCCAACGGGGTAAGAGAAACAGCGATGAATTGGATATTATTAATTTTCTTATAATGAATCATTTATTAACCATTTTTGTGTATAACGAGTAGATTATGTATAACAATTAAAATAACAAAATTCATATTCATAAATATATTTAGCATCTATTTACCACAAATATTATAAATGTTCGAGTCAATTTATTTCTTATCTAATAAACAAAATTAAAATATTATATTAAAATACAATATAATACAAATTTGCCATCTATTATATTTAATTCTGTAATAGATAGTTTCTGACAATCTAAATAAGTATGAATTGAGAATAAGCATGAAAATTAATTAATCGAGCAAAAATTATTTTATTTGGATAGTTCTTGAATGTCAAATTTTTGAAAATATCGAAAATTTAAGTCTCAGGAAAATAAGAAGTTTTAGAATATAATAAAGTCTATTAATAATATTAATTTTAAATTAGTGTTAGTAATTATACACTGTACACATGATTCAAGCAAGATCATATAATATTGTTTAATGCAGATATTTTTCCTCTTCATCTTGTGCAGATTTTTTTATTCTAAGGATTGGGTGTGGGGATATTTTTTAAAAAGCGAGGAACAAGAAGCAAAATGCAGTATTTGTAATCAACATTACATTCTCACGAAAAACCTCTCAAATATAAGAACCCATATAGAAAAAAAACATGATAATATTTTTGATGTCTCAAAAAACTCACAAGAAGATAAATCCTGGCCCTATTCTATAATAGAAAGAAATCAAGTAAAATGCGATATTTGTGAAAAGATTTATGATATATTACTTAAAGCTAGTGCGCATATGAAAACACACTTAATTGAGGTACATAATGTTAATAAAGATACAGCACGAGAACTCTACAACTGGGTACTAGAATATTTTCATATATCAAACTTCCAGGCATCAAATTGCAATATTTGCGAGAACATGTTTCAAACAAGTAATTGTTTTAGCTTAATGATACATTTGAAAAAAGCTCATCAAGTCCGAGTATCTCCGCAAATCATACCAGCGCGGTAAGAGAAACGGCAATAAATTAAATATTAATGTTTTTTTTATTTTTTATATGAATGTATGTGTACAATGAACATAAATATGCATAATAATTACATAATATAATTTAATATTTATTATGTTTTTACCACAAATATTATTAATATTCGAGTCAACTTAACATACAACAAATATTGTAAATATTCGAGTCAACTTAACTCACAATTAGCTATTATTATATCAAAATGGGATAAAGAAATTTGCCATGTGTTGTATTTAATATTCCAGTAATCGGTTATTTGTGATAATTCGAATAATTATGAATTGTGAATAAATACGAAAATTAAATAATTGGGCAAGAATTTTTGCCTTTGAATAGCATTTGTATGTCGCATTTATGCCGATATCAAATTTTTCAGAAAAGAATGTTTGGATATTAAGTGTTTTATAAATAATAACAGTGTGTACTTAATAATCATATATACAAATGATTCAAGTAAGAATTTTTAGTTTTAATTAATTCAACAATTTTTGTATTTATTTCGTGCAGATTATCGAAGAGTTTACAAGATCTTTTAAATTCTAATAATGATAAAGATACATCAAGCTGCTCTCAGCAGCCAACCTGCAGTTTTGACCAAAGTTCTAGCTTTGATAATGATAATCCGATCGATTTATCTTTAAAAACTAACAAGGTAAAACAAACGGCGATAAATTTAATAATACTCTATTCATTATTACATCTCTTTCAATTATTTACATATACATTTGCGTACATATAATATATTACAATAAGCATTATAATATATGAGAATATCGAAATTTTTCGTTTTTAGCAACAGATGTTTGAATAATAATAGTATTTTAATATTAATAACAGTTTGTGTTTAATAATTATACATTGTGAACATGCGTCAAGCAAGACTTTATAATTTTCATTAATTCAGCAATTTTTACTTTTTATTCTAATATAGATTAACGAGTAGTTAACGCAGTTTTTCAAATTCTGATAATGATGAAGATACTGCTACATCAAGCAGCTATCAGCAGCCAACCTTTTTGTTTTGACGAGAGTTTTTCAACTATCAGCAGCCGACCTCATTGTTTCGACGAGAGTTTTTCAACTTATATAATGTTAACGATCAGATCGATGTATCTTCGTAAATGAGATCAAGGAAGTTAAGAAAAACGGCGACAATGCAATATATATACTTATTATGCAATAATTGAGAGGATCTAACACCATTTTTGTTGTAGAGTTAGCCTTCTTATGAAGAGTCCAATGTGTATTACTCGATTATACATATGATTTCATGTTAAATATATAAGCTTAAGTTAGTAATATTAGAAAGAGAGTAAAAAAACTTTATTAAATCTATTGTTTCTCTTTAAATTGATTTGTGGACGTATTATTCACTCTGATTTATTGGATCGCATAAAAATGGAAATTCCAGCCAGGCATCTTAGAAACAATTTATTTTTTATAAGGGATTGCATTGTACTTCCTACGGAAAATTCAAATAAAATATGCTTATTGACAAGCGACAATTTTCCGATTTTGTGTGAATTTTTTTCATATATCTCTTAGCTCTTTTAAACGTTCCTTATCTTATTGTGTGCGTTAAATTTTTTGCACCTAATGTTATTTATTGAATAATAATTTGAAAGGTGGTCATTTTGAAATTTATCTTTTAGCATTTTATTCTGCGTCTTATGCTGATGTTAGTAATTGCAATCATATTATTTATGTGTACTAAAAGGATCTTTTTTCCCCGTTTATATACACATAAATAAATAAATAATATATGAAAGTAATGGAACATTATATAGTTAAGTCGTTGAAAATAATATCGTAAATATTTTATTGCATCTATAGACAATTATATTCGCTGTATAAATGCAGATCGCTGCGATATTAAAAAACGTTTTCTGTTTATTTTAGATAAATATATATATGTATGTACATATCTTAATAGAAAAAATTTCTCATGTTACACTCAAGTTACAGCTCCAGCAACTCCTTTATTCTTTTAGCAGTGAGTTCTACGCCCACCATCACTTCTTTCGAAATCTAAAAACGACAGAAACAAAATGGAAATAAAATAGAATGATGTATCGTCATCATTCACTCGTATAAAGATAAACAAAAAAAAAATTTTACATGTATTAAATTTAAAAATCCGTGCGGCTAAACCGGCAATATATCTAGCGTAACTTTATTGCCAAGCGAGCGAAGCTTCCTTGCAAACATGACGCAATCATCGAGACAAGCTGTACTGTCTAAGAGCAAAATATTATGTATAAGGTGTTCCAAAAAAAATTCAATCTTAATAGCAAATAGAACACATCACATTTTATCATCGTCAAAAATTATAACAAAAAATTACCTGTATCTTCATGGGCGGAAAATGGGCTAACATATTGTTTGGTGCAAGATAAGGACTCATGAACAGATCCTTCGATATCATGAATTCATCAAATTCCTCCGAAGGAGTTTCCCCGTTCTTTATATCAAGCTGCCTGACATTTTCATTGTTTATTCCATCGAATAACCATCCGAACAGAGAGCGATTTGTCACTTTGTCCTGAAACATTATCATTTCTGTTGACACTGCATTTTTTTTCGCAACAGGTGAAATAGATGACAATAAAGCGGAACCGGATATTCTGTACATATTAAAAAAATCTGCTGCAGATATATTCTTGGGACTGCACGAGTTTGCACTTTCGGATTTTTAGTAGTTATTGCATTTACAAATTATTTTAACCTTTTTGTCAATGCATAATTTTTCACCTTTTTATCAATGTATGAATACCAACTGCGTGTTTTCGACACATTGCGCTGCGACAATTTCTTTATAGCAGCTGCTGGACATCGAAAACATTCTTTCCCGTTATATTTTAGAAGGTTTCCGAATACAAAGGCCCTTTGTATTTTGTTTCGGAGAAAACTTTCGACACATTCTTAACATCTAAAATTGCTTTGAGTATCAGAATACTCATTCATTGACAGAAGAGTTAAAATGCACACTCAAAGAGGGAAGTAGATATAAAAGAATAAGATATAATAAGATATAATAAAGATATAATATGTATGACATGTATTGATTGATTTGTATATACCATCGACTTCTGTTAAGCTGACAGAATTTAACATATCTGCTGGAAGGGATACTAATTTCTGAGCGCCGTTAGCGCTGTCTTCGTTTGGATGAAGGGCTAATGTTATAAGGTCATTTTTGTTCACTTTCGCAGAATGAGAGATGGAATATGAGATGGTGATGGAATATCATTGCGCAGAATATGAGATGGTGATGGAATGAAATCGACGACTACCGGTGCGTAAGCCATAAAAATACCATCTGGTTATTTTATAATTAATTGCAGGCATTGTAAGAGTGCTCCCAAGTTTAAAATACCACCCGCGGAATCATCTGTCAAACACATGGATTATAAAATTCTCAAGTTTTTACCGTATTGAATAATCAAATTATCCGCTGTTATACACATTTATAGGCATATCAAAGATAAAATTTACTTTTATCTTACCGATAAGTATCACTTTCTTCGCTGTACTTCCGAGTAATGTATTCGCATTCTTCAACGCCCACGCGTAAGCATACAGTATTTCCTCAAGCGCGTGTGGATAGGGAGCTTGCGGGGCTAAACTGTAATCTATGCTCAGAATTGGCACATCGAGCATCGTAGCCCACTTATTTAGGTACATTTCGTGAGATTGCGATGTCTTTGCGATGAATCCGCCCCCGTGAGTATGAATAATCAAACCGTCGCTTAGATCATATAATTCTCGACCTGTTTTTTCAGATCCGATCTTTGTGGAGTGTCGTGTCAACGAATAATAATATTAATCACTTTAGCTAAATATTTTAAATCTTTCTACTCTATAAATATCATAATTTATATAATAGAAATTTTTAATTAATTAAATATATTAATAATATATTAATATATTAATTATATATGTATATACACACACACACACACACACACACACACACACACACACATATATATATATTAATTTAAATATATATATATATATTTAAATTAATATATTTATTCCACAATTTATATAATTTTTTATAATTTCCCTATTAAAATATTATATTATAAGATATGGTGCCTGCAAAAAAATTTACACAGCGCCGATTATTTTAGTTTAGACATATGTTATTAAAGTAATAAATCTGAATAATCTTGAACAAATTTTCATCATTGTTTATTGTTTATTAATAAACTATTATTAATTAAAAATTTATTTATCAATGAAAAAAGTTGATAATGTTAACGAGTGTTAAAAATAATAATTTGCGCTTTACAGAATATGAATTTTACATTACTTGCACATGTGCATATTTAAGTTAATATATGGGCGGGGGAGAAATTCTGCCACCCTACCTGTACTTTTATCTGGAGAAAATTCTATTTTAATCCAAACTTAATCTTAATTTTGACAAACACTTAACTTCTAATTCTAATTTTAACAATAATAAAACCGTTTACAACATATGACAAGATCAAGATAATTTGTGCTATATAAATTTTTTAATACTATTATTTAAAATATAATTAGATTAATAATATAAAAAGTTTAAAGAATCATATAATATCTCATATGTACTAATACAATCATATGTACTATAATCAATTAATATTTTACCATTCCTAGGCGTCGTTTGGAACTTAGCAATCTAACAATTAGAGTGCCAACAAGTTTTTTATTGAATTAATTACTATAAACAAATACAGTGAATGTTTCGACTCTTTAAAAAAAAGATATACATATAAAGGGGCGCATCAAGTGTGAATATTATAATTTAAACTTGTTTTTTAATAAACCGAGTAATCCTCTTAAGAAAATTAAAAATAAACTTTGTTTTGTTTTGTTTATATGCATACCAACTAGGTCGATTTGATATAACACATTAGAAAAGAATAAAAATTGCAATTTAATCCATGTTTTGTTACTTTTAAATTAAATAAAATATTTAATTAATTATTATGTTTAAAATAATACAATATAACATAAATTACATATTTATATAAAATAACTTAAGTATAAGTTTCAATATTTTATATATTTTAGTTCTCATTGCTATCATCATATATAACGATAGTAATATTTTTTTCTACGAAACATCTTGGATAATATTTCTGTCGGTTTCAAATTTTGGAACAAAAAGCAATTATGTAATAAATAATATATCTTATTTCCTTTCTATTGATTATTTATATACATATGATTCGACGGCGACTGATTTCTCGTCACAATAAGTCACAGATCGCATATTCAAGGAAATATACTAGTGTAAAATTTGGAAAAAAATTATTTAGTTTATTCTAAATATTTTAATGTTTATAATTTTAATAATAAACACTCATAAGAGATTTCACAGAAATAATAAGTCTGAAAACATTTGTGGCATATATTTCAAATCGAAAAACATTTGTGGCATTATTTATTTTTGTTATGCATTCAATTAAGTGACCATAAAACTATGGAAAAATTAATTAATGCTGCTAATATTTAAAACTCTTTAGAAAATAAAAGATTATGATGCGGACTATAGAAAAATTCTAATAGACCGTCTCATAAAGATACGTAAAACACATAATTATACCTTCTACCGGCCGATCATTAAATTATGAAAAAATTAATTAACGCAGTTAATGATTAAAACTCTTTAGAAAATGAAAGAATAAGATTCGGACTATTAGAATGGACTCTGTTTCAAAAGACGAGCAGTAAATCAGCTAATAAATTTTCTGGCCAAATTGAATCTACCGAAGAAAATAATATTATGAATATCTTCGCCTTCGAGAATTATATATTTATATAATTTTAAATCTTATATTATACAGGGTGTCCGGTAATAATCATTCCCATTGTGTGCAAGTAGAGCGGGTTAAATCGATCTTCGCAATAATTAAAATAAAATAAAATATTAATTAAAATAAAATAAAAAATTAATTATAAAAAGATCGGCCAATTTGCGCGAGCACAAACGCGTGGCGAGAAGAGACAAGTGGCGTGCGACAAAGCGTTGGGATTAATAATCAAGTTCAATTATGTATTGCGCCTAGCAGTACATTAATTATTGGTCATCGATCAAATCCGCGCGGATTAATTAATACTTATGCTAAGAAAACCCTTGCCTGCTCCTTGCCATCTCTGTTCTCTTTCCAAATAACAATTTTAATATTCATACAACTATTTGTCGATTAAATTTTACACAATTATGTGACAAATTGCGATGCGAAAGATGAATGTTGCGCTACGAATGGATTGCGTAGTTAATAAAATATGTGTTATTAATTTTACACAATTACCGCGTCACCTTTATTTCAATCGAATAATCAAAATTACTTTGAGAAATAATCGCGTCGTATCCAAATTGACAAGTGACAAAACTGTTTTTATTCTCTGAGCAAATGTATAAATAGTGTTAGTGCAACGTGTTCCCACGATTAAAGTACACGTAGCAACAAAGTGCGGAATGAATTAATTTTATGTTAATAACACGTATGTTATTATGTTATGTATTTATGTTATTTATGTTAATACACGTACGCACGAAAATTTTGCGCACGGTAATCTTTTTCACTAAACTTCTAAACTCATTTCTAAAAATTCACCTATATTCCTTCATGCAATTTCTAGCCCGCACTGGTCTTCTCTTGTACGTACAAACTGCAAAACTCTTTTATATTAAGCAAATATTGTTTCGACCTGATGCGTCAGGTCGAAATGCAAATTACCCAGTAATTCAGGCAATCTTTTAAATTTTGCTAGATATGCCGAAGCTAATGCTACATCAAGCAGGTATTAGAAGCTAACTCAGAATTTTGACTAGATTTCTGACTCTGATAATTTTTACGATCAGAAGGATGAATCTTCGGAAAACAGATCAACAAGGTAAAAAAGAACGGCGATAAATATTATCTGTTTATCTCTTTTTAATTATTTACACATTTGCGTACATTTAAATAGATATCACAATAAATACAATAATGCATAATGAATAAAATCATAAAATATTTATATTAGTCTGTATTTACCACAAATATTAAATATTCGAGTCAACTTAGCTAATATTATCTCAAAATACGATAATACAAATTTGTAATCCGTTGTATTCAATACTTCTTTAATCGGTAATTTTTGTGACAAAATTAATAAGTATGAAAATTAAATAATCGGACAAGAATTTTTGTATATGAATTATATTTGGACGTCAAATTTATGAGAATATAAACATTTAAATTTTCGGAAAGAGATAATAACAGTTTGTACTTAATAATTATACACTGTGCACATGATTAGAGCAAAATTTTATAACATTGATGAATCCTGTAATTTTATTTTTTATTCTGTGCAAATTATAAAGTTCACGCAGTTTTATATTCAGATAATAATGCTGAAAATATTGCTGAATCGAGCAGCTATCACCAGTCAATCCGTAATAGGTACTGAGTTTTCTAATTTATAACTATTTAGGACCACGATGTCGATAACAATATGGATAGATTGCTGGACAAAAAAGTAAATTAATTCTCCCTTCATGAGTAATCATTTACATTGCATTTTGGATGTAATATAAAGCCAAATAACACGAAATTATAATTATATCGACCGTTTTGCGAATATATGGCTTCGTAATTATTTACTTATCAAGCACCGATGAGGCATAAAATTTTCGGTTTTCTTAATAACATTATTTATATCTATAATATTTTACATATGTTAAATGTCATCATATATTATATAACATAAATCTATTATTAATTCGGCAAAAATAACATTTTAAATGTATAATATTAACAAAGATATTTAAGCAAATATTAGATTTTGGTATCCGTTTTTAATTTGTTGACAAGCATTTATTATAATGAAAATAATATAAAATTTATGCAATCTCATATATGAAATGGCATTCATTAAATAAGTGTGATAAAATAAGTACATATTTTTAATTTATAAATATTTATATATATATATATATATATAATATATTTAATTTAGAATTATTCATACACATACAAGTTTATTATAATAACTGATTAATAAATTTCTAACCTTTTTTATCTTCTATCATCATGATGGTTTATTCCAATCATTTTGACACGAGTAATCTTTGCTAAGTACCCTGCAGAAATTGGAAAGTTTTTAATATTTGCATCTATTGTAATATTTACGATTATGTAATTTTTTGTAATTGTTTTCTCAGTGAGATTATCGGCAGTGGATTTACAATTAACCGTAAAAGACACGTTAGGCAAATTTAAACCGTTTATCAATATTTACAATTTCACAACGAATTATACGGCTTTCCGCGACCTTCCTTTTTTCTTTTACCAGATTCTATATTCTCCGTATATTTTTCGGTGAAACAATTCTTTGTACTTATTGTTAGTAGTGCACGATCGACGATACAAAACAGATATCATGGCAACGTCGCGCGTAGGCAATAGCTGGATAAGTAATTATTTCACATTAAGAAAGAATGCGGCAACATGCAATTTTTGTAATGAATTCTTTCCAATCACTCTAAAACAAAAAAAATATATGATGGAACACATAAAAACTGTACATTGTGATGATTATCAAAGTACTGTTTCATCGGAAGGCTCACAAGAAGATTGGGAGCAATTCTTTATAAGACAAAACAATGAGATCAAATGCAAGTATTGTTATATATCTACTTATTTTGGAACGGAAAATTCGTGCGCTATAAAAAAACACTTAGAAGTTAAACATAAAGTTAAAGAAGATACTGCGGAAGAACTCTGCAACTGGCTACGTACCCACTACAATTTTGACGATAATGATGCGAAACAACGTTGCAAATATTGCAAAAATTATATTCCAAATAAAAACTTTCTCTTACTGGACCATTTGATCGAAGCTCATCAGTTCTCGGTGCCTTCCAATATCAAACCAAAAAGGTAATAAAAACTGCGATAAATTGGAAATTACTGTTAATTTTTTTAAATCACTTATATGTTATTTTGTGTACAATGAACAGAAATGTGTATAATAAATAACAAAATAAATAACAGATATTTAGAATGTGTTTAACACAAATATTACGAATATTTGTGTCAACTTCAATTAACTAATATATCAAAATATAATACTTTGCCATCTGTTGTATTTCATTATTTCTATAGTCGGTAAGTTGTGACAATATGAATAAGTATGAATTGCGAATACGTATGAAAAATAAATAAACAAGCAAGAATTTTTGTATCTAAATGTTAAACGCCGAATTTTTTTAAAAGAATCAAAATTTTAAGTTTTAGGAGGAGAAATTTTAAGAGATAATAAAAGCTTATTAATAATATTAGTTTTAATTTATTGTTAGTAATTATACATTTTTCACATGATTCAAACAAGGCTTTATAATATTGATTAATCCAGCAATTTTTACTGCTTATTTAATGCAGATTTTCAAAAGTTTTTTTACAATGTGATAAATGGATATGGGAATATTTTACAACAAACGAAAACCGTGCAAAATGCTGCATTTGTGATACAACTTATATTATGGCAATACAATACTTGAATATGAAACGCCACATAATGTCTAAACATAATGAGGATTATAAAAGAAATGTCTTATCAAAAGATAAAAACTATATTAAAAACTGGCCCATTTCTAAAATAGAAAACAATAAAGCGAAATGCAATATTTGTGGTGATACTTATTCTGTACCATGTTATTATAACGTGAATATGAAAAAACATATAAACAATTTTCATAAACTTGATTACACTAAAGCAAATGATCTCCACATCTGGTTGCTGTATTATTATCATACATTAGACTTTCAGACAGAAAATTGCCAGACTTGTGACAACATTTTTGAAGAATATAAGTCTTTCAATATAATGATACATTTTATCAAAACTCATCGAATCAATATACCTTTACATCTCAGACCAACGGGGTAAGAGAAACGGCGATAAATTGAATATAACTATTTTATCTATTTTGAATCATTTATAAATCATTTATAAATTTAATAAATATAATTTTTAAAATAGTATTTGTATGTTGCATTTATGCGAATATCAAATTCAAGTTCTCAGCAAAGGATGTTTCGATATTAAGTGTTTTATTAATATTAACAGTGTGTACTTAATAATCATATCGCACTCCTAGAAGAATACTGTTACATCTCATAAAATACAAATTTTCATGATTTTCATTTCTCCATGTAGATATCGTTTCAGACCTTTTGTGGGCTTAATTTTTGGGATAAATCTTCTGAGTTGTGACAGTATTCTTTTAGGGGTGCGATATATTGTGCACATGATTCAGGTAAGAATTTTTAGTATTTATTAATGCATCAATTTTTCTATTTATTCTGTGCAGATTATCGAAAAGTTTACAAGATTTTTTGAATTCTAATAATGATGCAGATACAACAAGCGGCTCTCAGCAGCCAACCTGTAGTTTCGACCAGAGTTCTGACTGTGATAATTTTTTCGATCAGATCGATAAATCTTCGGAAATCAAAACGAGGTAAAAGAATGGCGTCAAACTCAATATTACTATATTATCTCTTTTCAATCATTTGCTTATTTAATCATATATTTTTGTGTACGTATAAATATATATTACAATAAATAAAATTATGGATGATGAATAAAATTATAGAATTCTAATATTTTGCATGTATTTAACACAAATATTAAAAATATTCAAGTCAACTTAACTTAGCTATAATTATATCACAATACGATAATACAAGTTTGTCATCTGTTGTATTAAATACTCCTATAATACGTAATTTTTGTGACATCTGAATAAGTATAAAAATTAAATAATCGGATAAGGGTTTTTGTAAATAAATAGTACTTAGATGTCGAATTTATGAGAATCACGAATATTTAATTTTCGGGAATTGATATTTGAATAATAAATGTGTTTTTATCATTAATGAGCAGTCTTTTTAATTCTGATAGACATTCTCAAGATATTGTAACATCAAGCCAATCTCAGCAGCCAACCAACAGTTTCGACCAGAAATCTGACTGTGATAATTTTTTCGATCTGATCGATGAATCTTCGGAAATCAGAACAACGAGGTAAAAGAATGGCTACAAACTCAATATTACTAGTTTAGTCCTTTTCAAAAATTTGCTTCTTTAATTATATATTATTGTGTACGTATAATTAGATATTACGATAAATATAATTATAAATAATGATTAAAATCATAAAATTTTAATATTTTGCATGTATTTTCCACTAATATTAAAAATATTCAAGTCAACTAAACTTAGCTATAATTATATCATAATACAATAATACAAATTTGTCATTTGTTGTATTCAATACTCCTGTAATGAATAATTTTTGTGACATTTGAATAAGTATAAAAATTAAATAATCGGATAAGAATTTGTAAATCAATAGTATTTAGATGTCGAATTTATTAGAATATCGAATATTTAATTTTCGGAAAAAGATACTTAAATAATAAATGTGTTTTATTAATAATAAATGAGTTTTATTAATAATGAATGTGTTTTATTTATAATAACAGTCTGTACTCTTAGTAGTTATAATTGTGCACATGTTTCAAGCAAGATCTTTTAATATTGATTAATCTAATAATTTTTATTTCATATTCTGTGCAGATTATTAAGTAGTTCAAGCAGACTTTTAAATTCTGATAATAATACTGAAGATATTACTGCATCAAACAGCTATCAGCAGCTAACATATAGTATGTACTGACTTTTCTAATTAGGACCTTGATGTCGATAATGATGTGGAAAGCTGCTGAAAAATATTGCAGAAGAGAATAAATTAATGCTCTCCTGATAAGTAATCATTTACATTGCTTTTCTGATGAAACGTAAAACGAAATAATACGAAATTATAATTATATATCGGCCGTTTTGCGAACATATAGATTTTTAATTATTTATTTATTAAGCATTGACAAAACATAACATTATTTTTATATTTTTTATAATGTTATTTATATCTGTAATTTTTTACTTATGTTAAACAACATCATATATTATATGACGTGAATCTATGATTGATTAAGCATAAATCATTTTTTTTAAGTATAATATTAACAAAAGTATTTAAGAAAATATTTAATTTTGGTTTCCATTTTCAATTTGTTGACAGGCATTTTCCATAATGAAAATAAAGTTAAAGCCAAGTTTAAAATAAAGTTAAAATAAAGTTTATGCCATCTTATATATGAAATGGCATTCATTAAATAAGTTTAATAAAACAAGTATGTATTTTTAATTCATAACTATCTAATTTATTTAATTTATAATTATTCATACACATACAAGTTTATTGTAATAACTGATTAATATATTTCTCATCTTTTCTTTCTTTTATCAACCTGATATTTTATTCCAATAATTTTGACAGGAATAATCTCTGCTAACGATGAGTATTCTGCAGAAATTGGAAAGTTTTTAATATTCGCATCTATTGTAATATTTGCGATTATGTAATCTATTTTTAACTACCCGTGAAACTTAAGACACGTTAGCAAATTTAAACTATTTATCAATATTTTCAATCCTTTTCAATCCAACGAAACATACGCCTTTCCACGACCTTCTTTCTTTCTTTTATCAGCTTCTATATTCTCTGTAGGTTTATCGTAGAAATAATTTTTCTTAGTAGTGCACGATCCATGATACAAAGCAGATATCATGGCAACGTCGCGCATAGGTAATAGCTGGATAAGTGATTATTTCACATTAAGAAAGAATGCGGCAACAAGCAATTTTTGTAATAAATTTTTTCCAATCACTCTAAATCAAAAAGAATATATGATGGAACACTGGTAAAAATTGTATATATTGATGATTATCAAAGTACTGTTTTATCAGAAGGTTCACAAGAAGATTGGGAGCAATTTTTCATGAGGCAAAACGATGAGATTAAATCCAAGTTTTACATATATTAATTTATTTTGGAACGGACAATTCGTGCACTATAAGAAAACACTTACTAGTTAAACATAAAGTTAAAGAAGATACTGCGAAAGAACTCTGCAACTGGCTACGTACCCACTACAAATTTGACGATAGCGATGCGAAACAACGTAGTATATATTGCAAAAATACTATTTCAAATATAAACTTTTTTTTACTGGACCCTTTGATCAAAGCTCATAGGGTCACTGCACCATCGGAAATCTGACCAAACGGGTAAGAAGAACGGCGATAAATTAAAAATTACTGTTTAATTATTTTAATCACATATATGTTAATTTGTGTACAATGAACAGAAATTTGTATAATGAATAACAAATTAAATATCAGATATTAAGTATGTGCTTACCACAATCGTTATTGTTATTTGAGTCAACTTCATTTTATTAATATATCAACATTCGATAAAACAAATTTGCCATCTGTTGTATTAAATAATACTGTTATTTGAAATTTATGAAAAATATGAAGAAGTTTAACTTGTGAATACGAATGAAAATTAAATGAACGCAAAGAATTTTTCTATTTGGATGGTATTAGAACGCCGAATTTTTTTAAGAGAATTAAAATTTTAAATTTTAGTAGGAGAAATTTTAAGAGATAATAAAAGCTTATTAATAATATTAGTTTTGATTTATTGTTAGTAAATATACATTGTGCACGTGATTCAAGCAAAACTTTATAATATTGATTAATTCAGCAATTTTTACTCTTTATTCAATGCTAATTTTTCAGTGCGAATCCTTTAAAATATCATAAATGGATATGGGAATATTTTACAACAGACAAAAACCGTGCAAAATGCTGCATTTGTGATACAGCTTATAGCATAGCAATAAACTACTCAGCTATAAAACGCCACATAATGTCTAAACATAATAAGGATTATAAAAGAGATGTCTTATAAAAATATTCAAACGATATTAAATACTGGCCCATTTCTAAAATAGAAAATAGTAAACTGAAATGCAATATTTGTGGTTATACATGTGCTGTAACATATATCGTTAACAATAATCATCTCCACATCTGGTTATAATATCATTATCATACATTTGACTTTCAGACAGAAAATTGCAATTTGTGACAACATTTTTCAAGAATATAAGTCCTCCAACATAATGATACATTTTATTATAGCCCATCAAATCAATATACCTTTACATTACAAGCCAACTGTGTAAGAGAGACGTCAAAAAATTAAATGTTACTATTTTATTTTTTCGAATCATTTATAAATAATTTAATAAACATCATTTTTGTGTACACTGTGTAATATTGTGTACGATTAAAATGATAAAGTTCACATAGCATGTTTTAATCACAAATATTATAAATATTCGAATCAACTTCATCTAGCTAATATTATATCATATATCATACGAAAATAGAAATTTGTCATTTGTTGTGTTCAGTACTCCTGTAATCGGTAATCTTTGTGACAATTTGATGAATTATGAATTGTGAATAAGTATGAAAATTAAATAATCGGGCAAGAATTTTTGTGTTTGAATAGCATTTGTATCTCGCGAATATCAAATAAAATATATTTATGCGAATATCAAATTTAACATTTCAGCAAAGGATATTTGGCTATTAAGTGTTTTATTAATAATAACAGTGTATACTTAATAATTATTCATAGTGCACATGATTCAAGAATTTTTAATATTTATTAATTCAACATTTTTTATATTTATTCTGTATAGATTAACGAAGTGTTTACAAGATCTTTTAAATTCTAATAATGATAAAGATACATCAAGCGGTTCTCAGCAGCCAACCTGCAGTTTTGACCAAAGTTCTAGTTTTGATAATGATAATCCGATCGATTTATCTTTAAAAACTAACAAGGTAAAACAAACGGCGATAAACTTAATATTACTATATTCACTATTTTATCTCTATCAATCATTTACATATACATTTGCGTGCATATTATATATAACAATAAGTATTATAATTTATGAGAATCTCAAATTTTTTAGTTCTTGCAAGAGATGTTTGAATAATAATAGTGTTTCATTATTAATAACAGTTTGTGTTTAATAATTATTCATTGTGCACATGAGTCAAGCAGGACTTTTTAATATTTATTAATTCAACAATTTTTATCCTTTATTTTAATATAGATTGACGAGTAATTAACGCAGTTTTTTAAATTTTGATATTGATGAAGATACTGCTACATCACGTAGTTATCAGCAGTCAACCTTGAGTTTTGTGACCAGAGTTTTATAATATAATTGGTGAAATTACCAGTAGATTAAAAACTAAACGTTAAAGCACGTTAGACAGTTTTAAACTGTGAATCAATATTTACATTTCTACAACGAATCATACATCTTTACGCGACCTTTCCTTTTTCTTTTACCAACATCTATATTCTTCGTATATTATTATTTTAAATAATTCTCTTTCTGTGCCTAGTAGTGCACGATCTACGATACAAAGCAGATATCATGGCAACGTCGTGTGATAGTAATAACTGGTTTCGGGTTTATTTCACATCAGTAAACAATATTGCAAGATGCGATATTTGTTATACATCTTTTCAAATTACTAAAGTACAGAAGGACAATATAATGAATCATATAAAAACTGAACATAGTAATGATTATCAGCGTATTGTCTTATCACAAGGCTCACAAAAAGATTTGGAGTCGCAATTATTTATAATACAAAACAATGACATCACATGCAGGTTTTGTAATTTCATTTGTTATGCAATAAACAATTTTTATTGTGTAAGAAATCACTTAGAAAGAGCACATAAAATTAGAAAAGATAAAGCGGCAGAAATCTGTGAATGGCTACGTAAATATTATTTTGACGAAATCGACACAGATAAGAAACGACGGTGCATAACTTGCAATGAACGTATTTTAAATAAACCATTACTCTTAATGGACCATTTGAGCAAAACTCATGAGACCAGTCCTTTAGTGAACATACCAACGGGGTAAGAGAAACAGCGATAAATTGGATATTATTAATTTTCTTGTAATGAATCATTTATTAATCATTTTTCTGTACAACGAGTAGATTATGTATAACAACTAAAATCATAAAATTCAGATATTTAGCATCTATTTACCACAAATATTATAAATGTTCGAGTCAACTTATAACTTATCTAATATACAATGTTAAAATATTATATTAAAATACAATATAATACAAATTAGTAATCTATTATATTTAATTTTGTAATAAATAATTTGTGATAATCTGAATAATTATGAATAGAGAATAAATATGAAAATTAAATAATCCAGGGAGAATTATTGTATTTTGATAGTTTTTGAGTCAAATTTTTAAAATCATCAAAAATTCAAGTCTCAGGAAAAGGAGAAGTTTTAAAAGATAATAAAGTCTATTAATAATATTAGTTTAGTGTTAGTAATTATACATTGTACACATGATTCAAGAAAGATCTTATAATATTGTTTAATGCAGAAATTTTTACTCTTCATTTTATTCAGATTTCTTACTTCTAAGAATTGGGTGTGGGAATATTTTTTAAGAAGCGAGGAACAAAAAGCAAAATGCAGTGTTTGTAATCAACATTACTTCCTCACGAAAGATCTCTCAAATATAAGATTCCATATAGTAAAGAAACATGCTAATATTTTTGATGTCTCAAAAAACTCACAAGAAAATAAATACTGGCCCTATTCTATACCAGAAAGAAATCAAGTAAAATGCCATATTTGTGAAAAGATTTATGATCTATTATTTAAAGCTAGTACGCGTATGAAAACACACTTAATCGGTGCACATAATCTTAATAAAGATATAGCACGAAAACTCTGCAACTGGGTATTAGAATATTTTTATATTTCAAACTTCCATACATCAAAATGCAATATTTGCGAGAACATGTTTCAAACAAGTAACTGTTTTAACTTAATGATACATTTAAAAGAAGCTCATCAGCTCCAAGTATCTCCGGAAATCATACCAGCGCGGTAAGAGAAACGGCGATAAATTGAATATTAATATTTTTTTATTTTTTATACGTACGTATGAGTACATTGAACATAATTGTGCATAATAATTACATATATAAAATTCAATTATTTAGTATGTGTTTCTCACAAATATTATAAATATTTGAGTCAACTTAACTTACGACAAATGTTGTAAATATTCAAGTCAACTCAACTTACAATTAGCTAATATTATATCAAAATAGGATAAAGAAATTTGCCATGTGTTGTATTTAATACTCCTGTAATCGATAATTTTTGATAACTTAAATAGGTATGAATTGATAATAAGTATGATAATTAAATCATCGGGCACGAATTGTACTTAAATAGTATTTGTATGTCGAATTTATAAGAATATCGAATTCAAGTTTTCATCGAGAAATGTTTGGATAATAAAAGTATTTCATTATTAAAAACAGTGTGTACTTAATAATTATATATTGCGCACACACATGATTCAAGGAATATTTTATAATTTTTATTAATTATTCGTTTTTAATTTTTCATTCTGTGTAGATTATCGAGTGAATTAAGCAGTCTTTTTAATTCTGATAGATGTGCACAAAGTAATGCTTCATCAAGCAGCTGTAATCAGCCAATCAGAAATGTTGATCAGAGTACTGACTCTGATAATCTTTACGATCAGATCGATAATCCTTCAGGAATCATAACAACGAGGTACAATAATTGGCGACAAAGTTTATATTACATTTATATCTCTTTTTACTTATTTACATATACCTTTTTGTACACATAAATAAATATTATTATAAATAAAATTGTGTATAATAAATAAAATCATAAAATTTTGATATTTTGCAAGCATTTATCACAAATATTATAAATATTTAAGTAAACTCTGAATGTAGCAAATACTATTTTATAATATGATAATGCAAATCTGCTATTTACTGTATTTAATACTCTTTTAATCAGCAATTAATAACAATTTGATTAAGTATAATTTGTGAATAAGTATGAAAATTTAATAATAAAGCAGGAAGGTTTGTGCTTGAATAGTATTTGTATATTTCGAATTTAAGAGAATATCGATTTTTTAGTTTTTAGCGAGAGATGTTTGATTAAAAAAAATATTGTATTTTTAATAATAGTTTGTGCTTAATAATTATACATTGTGCGCATGGTTCAAGAAATACTATATAATATTGATTAATTCAGCATTTATATTTTTTATTCTGTGCAGATTATGGAGGAGTTTAAGCAGTTTTTTACATTTTGTTAGAAATGCTGAAGATATTGCTATATCAAGCAACTATCAAGAGTCAACTAACAGTCCTGATTCCCAAATTATCGAACTTCATAAATTTGATGATCTCAATATCGCTGACGCCTCTTATTGTAGCATTGATGACATGATGAATAATAGCAAATTGGAAGAATCTAAATTACTTTTTCGATATAATACTATGTAAGTGATAAAATTATAATCTACTGTTTTGGGCACATATAGATTGTTAATTATTTACTTATCAGTCATTAATGAGGCATATAATTTTCTTTATATTTTTAATAAGATTATTTATATCTACCTATAACTTTTTACGTTTATTACTTGACATTATATACTGTTTGACATAAATTTATTATTGATTCTGCAAAATAATTTTTGAAACGTTTTGATTTAATGATAATGATATTTAAACACGTATTAGATTTTTGTATATGTTTTCAATTTGTTGACATGCATTGATTGTAATAAAAATTATATAAAATTGATGCAATTTTATGAATAGATAGCATTATTAAAAAAAGTTAATAAATTATTATTTTTGTTTATAATTTTTATATTATACCTTTTCGTTACCGTTTCGACAATATTCGATCAAATAATAAAAATCTATTTTTTTTTTCAAGAAGGTATTTCATCATTTTAATGGCCATTTGTGCCTTTAATGGCACAAAATATGTTTCTTATTTTCATCTAAACTATAACATATACAATGCTTATCAATATCGGAAAAGGACACTTCCGACCCTTTCCTTGTAAGTCAATAGGTGCCGGCGTCATGCGCTTCGCAACATTTCTCGTCGTACAGACAAAGCGCTGGCACGTTAATATCATAGAATATGGATATATCACTAATATATATTTTAAATCTTATTCAATATTAAATAATTTTTAAAAGAACAGAGTATCATGCAGATTCTATACATATACATATTTGGCAAAAATCAAGATTCACTTTAATTTTTTTGATATTTATATTTCTTCTTTGAAAAGTGTAAAAATATTTAAATAGAATTACGTAACATTTTTTCAAATAATCTTATTTTTTTAGAAATAAAATATGTGACTTATTTTTTCTGACTTTGCATTTTTATAAAAAAATAGTGTTTTGCGTTAAACGTGATGAAATATATATGAGTAAATGTTTAATATTATTCTAAAGTCATTTAACTATATCGTGTGTTTCTAATTGCGATTATTTACACAGTTTTCATGTTTACCTGAAAACGTAATATACTTGTGCAACTATGTGTAGATTAATTAAATTTATTAATTAAATATATATTTCTGCATAAATTATAATCAATAAAATTTTAAAAGAGAATTGAGACCAATAATTTTACAGCCTATATATTAATTAAAATATGAGAAGTCCAATATAATCCATATGTATACATGTATGTCGCATTTGCATCATATGTACGTACGATATTAATCAGCATAATCCAAAGCGACACGATCGGTGAGAGAAAAAAGTCTATCGAGATAAATCGTCGAATTAGCAAGGATAAGATACCGGAAAGATTCAGCGTTTGTGCTTCGTAAGAGAGTGTGACGTCAATTTGCATCATCGATAATAAGTCAACGAACGACTCTCTCTCGCGACAGTCTCGATCTTACCTTCGCCAAACGAACATACGTGTGTTCTATTCGACACCTACCTCTCGAAAAATCGCACGTTACTCTCATTACACCGGCTCATTTACGGTCCAACGCTCTCAGAGATTAGAGTAAGCTATTACCAATTTCATAATTTTCATAATTTTCGCCGACACTCGCTGTTGACACAATAACAAGTCTTGCTTTCGTACCCGAATGTCTGGCAATTGATACTATCTGATGAAAAAATATAGTTAATCACTCGTCAAGTAAGATCAGAGCAATTTAAAATCTTTCATCTAATTTAATAATTTAAAATCTAATTTAGTTTATTTTCGTCTAACTTAGTAATTTAAAACTTTTCAGCTCGAAAAACCTTTTTCATAACTTATTTATTTGCAATGCGCGCAATTTGGATATAATTAATAATTATCTCTTCTACGTTTCTGAAATATAATTACTTTTTATAAATGGATCGAATCAGTGACATGGAAATATTTCTTTCTCGTTGTTATCTTTTGACCTTTTATTATTAATTTATCAAAAACTTCGTAAAAATCTTTTTGCTTTTTACATTACACACTACATTCGAAGATTTATGAATAAATAATAAAGCGAATTTGTACATTTATAAGTGTTGGACTTTGACAGAACTCTGATTTATTTAATTGTCGATGGTTAAATAATGCCTACATTTTATTAATATAGATAGAATTATCAATTTTTTGTTGTTTGACACATATCAAAATAAAGTTTAGATTTATGAAACAATAAATTACATAGAAATTTTACTGCAGGCAATTTTTCCACATAAATTAATCGCCCATCAAGTTAATGGTAGATTAATTAAAGTAGTCCTTAAAAATCGTTTATCAAAATATGCTTGCTGCTTACTAATTCTAAATTATAAAAGGAGGAAAATTTATTATTTATTAGAAGGATATATTAAATAGCAGCAAACTCTTTAAGTTTCGAAATTACAAATTAGGTTGGAACACCAAATTTGAAGCTTTGACAGAATGTACGAAAAATTGAAATGCAGAAATATTCTATTTATTTTTTAAATGTTTACGTTTATTAATTTTGTTCCTCTTTATTTTGCACTAATCGTGTTGCTCAGATGATGCTAGCGTTTATACAGATAACATTCTTTTTTACTTTGTGACTCGTCATTTATGTATCATTGATATTGGATCTACTTTACATTTTCGCTATAAAACCAGTTTCTAGCACGTGTTGTGGCTCGCTTAATCGCGACTCATCGAATCGTAGATATTGAAAAACACGAATTGTTTGATGAAGCAATATAGACATACAAATAATTTCACTTTCTCTATAATTATGTCGGTCATAAATCAAACTCAATATAAATACCACTGTTTTCTCCTCATTACTCTCTTATCTCTCTTTTGATACAATCAAATGTATCGCTCTTTAAAAATAGCCGTAGTCTATCATTAAATTGTTAAATATTTATATTTATATATTTAGATGTCTCCAAACAGATATATTATGTGCATATATATTTTTATATCGTATATACATATTTATATTATATTTATATTATATTTTTGCATTATATATATATATAAATACATATAAATATATAAAAATAATTATAAAAAATAACTATATTTTCTTAATAATAAAACAATATATTTTAATAATAAAATCTATAAAAGTTTTTACCACAATAAAACTATTGACACTATTACAGATATAAGAAAGCTTTTAAAGAAATTATAATTAGAAATATAGTTAAATATAATTAAAATATAACAACGTTTCAATTATTATAATGTGGCTATTTTAATAGAAGTATTTGTATGTGTGTGTGTGTGCTAAAAGTAATGTGAGATAAAAAAATCTTCTTATATATGGAAATTATAGATATAATAAAATTATTTATTTCAAAATATAATTTTTGCATTTCTCTCTTTATCTCTTCTTTTCATCTACAAATACTGATATCCATTTACACATATCTTCGCAACTAAATATTTATTTTGTGCCTGTACGCCGCGTTCACACTTAATGTAATGTATTGTAATTTATAACTGTAATTTATATATATTACGTTTAAAACAATACTGTTCGCAGGTCGTCACAAAATCTCTCGACGATCGGAGGCTCTGAACGGTATTTCAGGAGTGTCGGAAAAATGTGGAGAGATAATATATTGATCCAATTAGGCTTCATTTACCTCTTTATACTTAATGCACATACCGTCTATAGTCTGTCGATAGCAACAGTGCAAAATGGCACGTTGATAGGTGCAACAATGCGTACTAGACTCGGAAGAGACATTCATGCATTCCTAGGAATTCCTTATGCTGCGCCGCCGATCGGAGACCTCAGATTCCAGGTAAGATTATCCCGTTTATTGCAAACAATTAGATCTTAACAAATAGATAGAATAATTCTAAAATAGTCGGTCAAAAAATAAAAAAATTAATTTCTAATTAATTCTCTGTGTCCTTCCTGAGAACGAAAATATCGAGGTATTAATAAACAGTTGGAAAAGTAGCTTTAAAGTAGTTAAAAATCTAGGCTTAGGAATGTAAATTTCTAAAATAAAAATTCTCCATCTCTTTAATTTTAAGCGATTATTAATTAATTCACTAGAATTTTTAATTTAAAAACATAACAGTGAATTACCAAATTATTTTTGTTGCAAATTAAAAAATGTTTGACACGTATCTTGCTCTAAAATATTAAAGAACGATTTATAATACATTATATTTTTTAAATAATTTATGCTTGCGAGACTCGCCATCTTTTTGAAACATATGTTTAGCGTATCAACGGTATTTATATCATAATTAAAAAATGATTGCGTAAACTCGTACGAACTGACATAGCTGGATTATGGATTATAATTTTAAAAAATTCTAAGATTAGAATGAGACAGAGTTAATTAACTAAACTTGCCTGCTGTATCCTTAATGATTCTTAATGGATTTATCGCGCAATTCCTTCAGAAAGCAGCCTTCAGGGACTTTCGCACGGCAATCACGTGTTGTATGCAGCGCGATCACGTAATAATATCATAATAATAAAAACGTCGAGGTTTACGCGTCGTTAGTTATTTTTTCTTCGCAATTAGTGTCGCCGTTGTTGTAACTAATTTGAGCAGTGGCTTCGCACTTTTTTAAATCAATCCTAAATAATATCCTACGTAGAGCGCATTTCGTCTTCGTTTCGCGGAAAAACATTGCGTTGCAATCGGATGAACGCGATAAATTTTTCCGAGCACGAGCTCATTGTAAAAAAAGTCTCAGCCTCAATAAAATATAGAGTGCTTCGACACCGCATTTTATCCTCTCTTTATATTCACGCGACGTTCTGTCGCCGTAAATGCAGCTTGTGCATCGTTTAGCTTTGCATACATTACGGACTGTTGCTAATATTATTACATCTGTAGTTAAAATACATATTATATTATACATAATACATAAATACATAAATGAGCAATTACACATGTGTGCTCCGTATATAAAACTTTCTCTTATTATTAATATTAATTTATTATAAAACTAATATAATACAAGAAAAGCGAAGGTCCACATATAAAGATTCTCTAAAAATATAATTATTTATGTAAATTATATAAGTTTTCTGAAAATATAAATATAAAGTTAAAATATATAATATAAAATAATAATGTAATATAGTATAAAAATATAATATAATATTAAAATATAATATAAAATATAATATAACAATATAAATATAAAGTTAAAAAATACAAAAATAAAATTAAAATACAAAATTATAAATATCAAGTTATAGATATAATTGTATAAAATAAAGCTATATGAAATATGTTTATATCCCTATTAAAATAAATGAAAGTTAATTTAATCAAATCTTGTAAAATGAAATACATAAAGTGTTTTTTTTTTTAGTTACATTTAACATGTGGCATAATTATTTGATGGTATATGTCGCATTTTACACATTAAATAGAAAATAGGAATTTAAGAGATAATTTGATAATAGATAAATATATAAATAGGAGGAGATAAAAATTGATATATAGAAAGATTAGTATTGCAGAAGATATATAAAAAAATTCAATATTAAATTTGTTGGATTCGTGAAACAAGCTAAATACTTATGTTACCAAGTGTTTATGATTTGAGTCGACTGGAAGATCGTCTGAAAGTGTTTGTAAGAGAAAGTAAGAAAGCATATTCAAATCAGAATGTTTTTGACATGCTTATGGTTCTTGGAAAATGTTTCTAAAACTACTCTGTGGTTCTAGGCATAAACTTGCGATAAATACATGTAAGAATTTATAAATAATTAAATAACATGTTAGCTATATTATCGACAATAAATATTTATTATTTTAAAAACTATTAATTTCTAGATAGATTTTTTTATGATCTCTATTTGTCAAACATTTTATATTTTTGTCGCAATATTGAAAGATTTAACTCTTTATACACATCTTTTTCCTTAAACAAATAAAACCTTACTTATATAAAAAATTACTTTTCGAGGTACTTCAAGATAGTTTATTTCGATTGAAATAAATTTTATATTAAATTCTATCGCTCTCTTCTCTCTCTCTCTCTCTCTCTCTCTCTCTCTCTCTCTCTCTCTCACACACACACACACACACACACACACACACACACACTTTTCTTTACATCTTAGTTCTTTCATTTTCGAATAAAATGTGATACAGCAGACATTCATCTCTATTTAATTAATAGACGTAAGAAAATTTAACGAGATCAAAAAAATAAGATAAACACAATTACAACTGATTAATTATAGCTGATGAGCCGTGAGAAACGAAAGATTTCCTTGTTAAGCTTTTTGCGGATGTTTATAATAATGCAAGATGCAGTGTGCATCTTGTATACTTAACAAGATTGCAGAAGTGACAGTCATTGAAATTTCATCCTCAATCTAACGAGGAACATCACGGAAATCATGCTAATTATACATACATATATTGCTCGCATCAGATATTCCATTGATCGATTGCTTTCGTCATTTAACGAGTAACGAAGATTGCTCCTTGCATTTTCTTCATCGCTTATTTCGTAACATCACGTGTGTCAGTGATGCAAATATAATACCTGACATGAAGATATAAGAGAGAGAGAAAGAGAAGGAAGGAGAGAGAGAGAAAGAGAGAGATTATCTGATATTAATTTTGAATTCAGGAAGCTTGGAAATTTATCATCAATAGATATAAAATAAACCGCAACAATAGCGAAAATGGAAGATATGTTGACGTATCAAATCTAATCATTATTTTATTGTACAACAACTCTTTTGATATCTGCCGTATGTAATTACATGGAATGTTAATTTTAAACTTGTGGCAACATATTTTTTAATTTTCTCTACTCAAATTTGTATAATGTATTTCTCATTTATTATTATAATAAAAATTAAGAATATAAAAATAATAATAAATAAAAATAAAATGAGAATTTTAAGTATTTATTTTTAATTCTTAACGTATTTATTTTGACACGCCATTTCACGCCGTTCTTTATTTTATTTACCATCGTGTTTATAAAGAAATATGTGTGCCTACTGATTCTTTCTAATTAAATCTCGTAGTTTAAATTTTTCATAGGAATCTCTTAACAAGGAAAAGTAAAAATATCTATTCGCTCTCGATTATTTTCTTCCTCAACTATGTAATATGAGATAATTACAAACGGCAAAGCATTCTTATGACGTAATATTATCGAGTTAGCTTGAATGAAAAAAGATATTATTTATGCAAACATAACACGAGTAAAGTCATTCACCAACACACTGAGGTTTGTTTACTGCTTCTGCAAATCCTGCACTGAAAAATTTTACATTCAAGAGGGACATTATATTTAATCGTAATTAATATCACAAATAATATCAAGTTAATATTTGAATCACGAATTGAGTTCAAGATCATGTCTTGAGTTTGTCAAGAGTTGTATTAAATATTATAACAGCCGATATTTTAAAATATTTTAACATAAAGACCTTTAATATTATATTGCACATTTTCGCAAATTATATTTCGATGAATCAAAATTGCTAAATTTGCTAAATTAAAAATAATTTTAATTTAATTGTGTAAAAAGCAAATGCAAGTATGACAAGCGAATTTACTTAATATATCGCCATAATATTGTTCTGCATCAGCATGTCACAATTCACTCACATATATAAGTGCAAATCGATTAAAGAAGCACACGTGCGCGAATTAATTGCGCTTCGAATAATAACGTAAAATATACAACATTACAAATGACTGATGCAACAGTGCGAAATACATATCTATACTCGAACGTTTACATATTGAATATAACGTTTGTATTTTGTTTTTTGCATTGTAAAAAACGAAAGAGCGAAACAATTGGGAATCTCATTAAACTATAGATATATATATTCTATAATAATATATTATAAAAGTAATATATATATAAAATTGTAGAATTATAAAATATTTAATATTATATAATAAATATAAATGCCCGATTCTTCGTGATTTATTTTCGATACTCGATTTCGCAATATAAAGAAGATGTCTATTTGTGGAAAAATTATACATTATAATTTATAAAAACTTTTTATTTTTAGATTTTATATACAGTTCTGTGGTGTTTATAATTATTATTTAATTTGTGTATAAGTGTAAAATATATTTATTATTCGTACAAATTTATGAATAAAATTTTAATGATATTGAATTACATGCTGCATAATCGAAAAATAATTTTTATTACTTAATTTTTTAATTTCTATTACCAAATTTTTGCCCACTTTCGCTAAATTCGGCTCTCTTGTTAATAATATTTTTATCTCTATTTCCAAAAAAATCGACAAATAATTTAATTGAATATTTTTGAAAGTTCTGAAACAATTTCGTATTGTGTCTCAAATTTTATTTTTTAAATTAAATTTTATTTATTTTTTAATCCATGCCTTGCGGCTTTAGATGATTTTCCAGCTTATACATCTGTAATTTGTGTGTATAAGTGTGAATAAGCGTTATTAAATGTTATTGTAAAGTTAGAGTTACAAATCAAATCAAATCAAATCGAATAAACTTCGAAGCTTATCATTCAAAAATTAAAGTGAAAATTAAAAATAAAAATGAATAAATAAAAATGAAAATAAAAATAATAATAAAATAAAATGAAGTGAACGTGAGTTGCAATTGAAATTGGAATTGAAAATTGAAATTATAATTAAACTAAACCGAATTTAATTTAATTTAATTTCAATTTAAACTAAACTAACTAAACGAAACGGAACTAAACTAACTAAACGCGTAATCAAGTCATCTACTTTACATACTTTATATATATATATATAAAAATCCGTCAGGGTATTTTTTACATTGAAGAGACAAATTTATTCATTTCGCTCGGATCATCGTCTCCTTGAAATTTAATTTGTCCCAGCCTCGTCGAGCCTTCAAGATCAGGTTTCGACGCAGATTCGTAGACGGGTCAGAATCGTCCGCGAATTAATGACGTGTTTTCTCCTTAAAAGCCGCCGCAACCCGCGGCCGCCTGGAGCGGAGTGCGAGCTGCTGTGAAAAACGCTGAGATATGCACGCAACGGAACATCTATACGTATCAGGAAGAGATCGTCGGCGGCGAGGATTGTCTTTATCTGAACGTTTACACGCCGGCGCCGCGCGTTTCTGAAGCGCCGTCGTTCATCGCCTATCTATATCCCGTCATGATCTGGTTCCACGGTGGCGGATGGCTCACCGGAGCCGGACATTCCGAATATTACGGGCCCAAGTTTCTGCTGGATCACGATCTTGTCCTCGTCACCGTGAACTTTCGGTGAAACTCAATCTTGATTCCTTAATCGCGTAATTTAATTTTTTTTAACACGCAGAGACGTATAATCTCTTATATTAGAAAATTATATAAAAATATTATTTTACTATATTAAATTAGGTAAAAAATTATATCGATTTTTAATTACAGATGTATTATATGCGTAATAACATGTAGATGGTTTTTTTTTTTTTTTTTTTTGCATTAGACTCGGGCCGCTGGGCTTCTTGAGTACGGAGGATCTGGAGTGTCCGGGGAATTTTGGATTGAAGGATCAGCGGCAAGCCATGCGATGGGTGCAGGAGAATATCGTTTCTTTCGGCGGTAATCCGAATAGCGTGACCCTCTTCGGCGAAAGTGCGGGAGGCGCAAGTGTTCACTATCATATGGTCAGCCCTCTCTCGGAAGGTAAGGTCCTTGGCAAGATCTCCCTAATGAATCTCTTTAATTCCTTATAATTTATCTCTTTAAAATGTGTTTTAGTAATATTTATCTTTTAATACATTATATTATTTCTTTAATTATATATATAATTAATATTAATTATATATATAATATTTATTTTTTAATGCATTATATTCTTTCTTTAATTATTTATAATAAATTGGTATATATATATATATATGTATATAGTTTAATAAATATAAAAATTAAAAAGGTTATAAAAGCAAAATGTATTAAAAGATATATATGACTTGAACACATTTTAAAGAGATAAATTAAAGGAAGTAGAAGAGAGTGGAGTGAGAGGAGAGGAAATGAGAGTGTAATTAACAGGCAAGCAGTTAAAAAAAAAATTGAAAGAGAAACAGGTTATTAGTTTATGTTTCTCGCATACATTAGAATTAAGTATCAATTAGCTGAATTTTTTCCTCGTGCGATGCAACGTGATGTATGTACGTATAATGAGTGCTGGTACGCTGATACAATTTTATCGCGAAAATTTATTTTCAATTCTGCGTTTCATCGAACGCAACGTCGTAGCTGAAATATCTTTAATCGCTGTCGTATGAATAATATCGTTCCGATTTACAGCGCAACTCGGAATCGCGATTTTTCCAAGAATATACGAGGAAATATGTTATGTTTTATAGTTGAGCATTGCGCCTTTATTTTCTTGTAAGTCATTAATATTGCTTAATGAATTGTTAACAAATCACAAATTTGAATATTCGACAAACCGGTTTCAAGGTCGACCACGCTACATTATCGTTTTTTTTTATTCATCAAAAAAAAAAAGATGTCCAATATTGCAATTTAAACAACTGTACTTTATATGTAAAAATACTATTAATATTTTTATTGGTATACATTTTCTTCGACAGCATTATTGAAAACTATTAATTGAGAAAGTATTAGCTGCGTTTTATGAATCTAAAGCTAATTGGATCGTACATATAAAATGTGTGTTGTTTAACAAAAAATAAGGATAAAATTTGATGTATTTAAATACGTATGTGTGTGTATTAATTTTATTATAATAAGAATAAAATTTAATGTACTTATTATTAACAAAAAAATAATATATTAAAAATAATAAAATAAAAATGAGGATAAAATTGCATGTACTTATATATATTAATTTAAAAAATTTTTTCTCATAATTAAAGTTTCGGGAAGAGAATTATAATGCACAAATAAGTTTCTTGGAAGTATTATTTCATAGTTATAATATTTTTACCGTCATCAATGCTTATAACATTGATTTATTCGCTATTTTAATTTGTCTATTGTTCCGAACATCTTTAGACAACACTACAATTACTCTTCAATTCTTTTGCAATATTTTCATTTAAATATAACGTTGTCGCGAGAATCGAGTAGATCAAATTCTCTTATAACATTTTTTAAAACTTTTACTTTTGGCAATTATTAGAGAGAGGATTACTATTATACGTAACATGGCATGTATTATGCAGTCAGATATATATGTGATCTGCAGTTTCTTGCAGAAACGTGTTTTAATTGGCGTAATATGTTTTTATGCGCGTGGAATGTTTACATTTTCTTCATCACGCAGGTCTTTTTCACCGCGGTATCTCGCAGAGCGGTAACTTTTACAACCCGTGGACTTTAGCGCCACCCGGATCCGCCAAAGAGAAGGCCATGATCCTGGGTAGAAATTTAAGGTGCAACACTGAAAATTCCGCAGAACTTATCAAATGTCTGCGAACAAAAGATGCAGCAGAGATTATTGGTACCGATCGTCTTTTCCAGGTATAATTAAACATAAGATATATATAAATAAAATAAATTTTCTGACAAATTTATCTCTGATAATAACGAATCACTGCAGATAATATAATATATAATATTTTCAACAATAACAAGATTTTATATATATATATATATATATATATATATATATAGTTAAAATATTACATAAATGAAACAAATGTTAAAGTTAAAATTAATCGACACAATTAATGTATATGAAAACGAGAGATTATAGTTAAAAAAAATATAAAATCTTTTCTTAAATTACAATTATAAATAATGTTATTACATTCAAAAAACAAATAATTTATTTCACTACTTCTAATTTACTGCACTTTTTCTTTCGCGGATATTCAATGAATGAATAGTGAAACCATCTTGTTTATTAAATCTCGAAGTAAAAGGGGGAAGTGAAGGGATTTCAATTATCGAATAATTTAATATGATTTATTTTTACAAATTGATTTCTCTGTCGATATATGGGTCTCGTATTTTTCACATAAATATGTCTTAGCATGCAAGTGTAACATTTAATTAGACGCACAATGTATGTATAATCTAAGAACTTGGATTAACTGTTGGTATTTGACCTGAATATTTAATACTTTGACTGCTTGTTAAATAATTTCTCGTGTATCGTACGTGGCCTTCTCACGTATTTCTTTTCTACTTCGTTTCGACAGCTATCTGAAGGCATTCGTGTTAAGCTGCCAATCGTGTGTGCATAATGATTGCATTGCGTGTTGCGTCATATGAAATTTATAAATATTTATTTCTATTTCTACCTTCTACAAGTATAGCATAAGATATATGTATAAATCACATTTATTATTTGTAATATAATCTTATTTAAATTATTAATTATTATTCTAATGTAACCTTATTTAAATTGTTAATTATTATTCTGATGAAATCTTTATTTAAAAAGCTGATCAAGCGCATAAATCGAGTAGCATAGCTCGCAATATTCATACTTTATACACGTGAAACGTTTACTTAAAATGTGATCTAAGCGCATTCATGCGCAGCTGCTAAAATCGTAACTGTCAGACAAGCTCTATATCTCCGCGCGTGCATCAGTTTCAGAAATTATATATGCTTACGAGCAGACATTGATATGATTGCATGAGAATGATCCTTGGACAGTCACGGAAAGTCGTTTTATGCCATTTTGAAATAGGCGTGTCCCGATGCAAAATTAAGATAAAATCGAAAGATAATTACGACGATAGACTACATCCGTCAATCTATATATCCATGAAATATTTTCGGATATTTATTTAATTAAAACGAGAAAAAATTATTTAAAATTGATATTTTAGTTATACACATTAGGCAATGTAGTGTAAAGAAAACATTTTCTCCTGACAACGAGATCGCAATGTAACAAATTATTAATTATTTGTTTGTTGATACTTTATCTATTTAAATGGCGCCGTAGGAATTTTTCTGAGATAATCTTTATATGTGGTATATGTTTTGAGTAAAGATGATAATCTAATTCAAATGTGCGATATGCTGAATAAATATGTTCAAAGTTCTGGCGATGCGAGAAACCAGTTTAGCGAGACGTGCACGTTTATGCATATTTCTCTGTATATGTAATTGACATTTTTATTCACGCCCGTGGATCGCGCATCTCTATCGGTTTAAATAAAAAAAAAGAAACGAAAAGCAAGTTGCAAGAGAGTGATCAGCATAAAAAATCGCCCATAACGTCGTCGCGATAGCTGATTACGATATCGATAAAAGAAATCTTCCCTACTTCTTTTTGAATGCAATATTTTGCATATTGTATCAACTATTCAAATGCTGTGTAGTTTAACAAACAGATGATTAATTCTGATAAAAAATACGTATGTTTCAGAAATCTGTGTAGAAATAAAATATTTTTATGTTTATTAAATATTTAAAAAAATCTTAATTTTTAATAAATAAAAATTACTAGGCTTAATCAATTTAATACACGCGATATATTGCAGAATTGAAAATCACAAACTGCTCGATCTTTTTAATCTTGACGACTTTGTTATTAATTTTTGATATTTAATTAAAAGGTTTGTTTATCTCTCTCTTTCTATTTAGCACTGATGTTAATTTGTCTTCTCATGTCATACTTCTTTAATGCCATCCGACAAAGCGTTATTTGTTTCTCTATGAAATATGTGCTTTTATTTAAAACTAAATTTTCTATAATTTAATTCAATTATCTATGTTCTATCGCAGGACTTTGGTTATTGTCCAATGATACCCTTCAAACCGGTAATCGAACCCAGACACGTAGGTGCTTTTATAACGGAGGATCCATCAATTTCCGTGAGGCAAGGTCGTCTAGCTGATATACCTTGGATGACGGGAATTACATCAGAAGAAGGAACCCTTAAAGTAGCAGGTGAGAGCAATACTCTGGAATTTGCAGCTCGAGAATCAAGAGAAGATCTACGTGACATCATTTTAGAATTTACAATTATCAAAGAACAGCGCAGGATAATCTTTATTAGAAACGTTTAAAATTTTTAAAATTTTTTAAAATTTTGAAGATATTTTTTTTTTAGAATAAGATCGGAAAACTACTTCTTCTCCTGTAACTTATTTCAACAAAGCATGCTTGCATAAAACCTTATAAAAGTATTGGATAAGTCTCTTCGACACAAGCATTATAAAATTTCGTTTAATGTTGTTTAATGATGTTAAATTTTTTTTAAGTTGAACAAGCAACGAAAGAGAATATTTATGCACGAGATGCTCCTCAGGTATTTACGGACGAGATCAGGGCGAGCATGTAAAGAAGTTGAATAGTGATTTCCACAATGTTGTACCCCTCAGCTTATTCTACGAAGAGCGATACCGCCTTCGAGATGCGCAATTTCGAGATGAGATGAGCAGTAGTATTCGCAAATTCTACTTCGGCAGTGAAGACATCGATGAATCTGACGAAGCTAGATTCAAAGTCATCGATGTAAGTCCAAATTAAATAATATACAATATTAACATTTATGAAATTTGAAAGAGAAAAGGATATATGATTTCACATTCGATCTAGCTAACAAGGAGAAAATCTCCAAATTAAAAAGTCAGAAAGTTATAAAACTTTGGGAATTAAGATTATTTTGATAAATAGTATGCATTATTTTCGTTTGCTGCAATAAAACTATATGTATGCGATATTTAACAAATATTGTATTTCTTAAATTACTCAGTTTTAATTTTTATTACATAAGAAATAAATTCCCTTAACTCTCGCAAATAGTACAGTCACTGTAAAAATTATCCTTACTCTGAAAAATTATTAAATAATATTTGAAATCTATGTTTTCTATTTTATGCAGAATTAATCCAGCAAGAGAATCGCGACGTTAATTTAATTACGAATTAGTTTCTACTTCTAATCACTATTTAATTCCTACTTAATTTAATTAATTTCTGTATTAATCTAATGGCTCATTAATGTGACTTTGCAGATGTACAGCGACGCGTGGTTTAATCACGGCACTCACGAAGCTATCCAAGAATTTATTGCGAATCAAACTTCACCGGTCTATTATTATTACTTCGCGTACAGAGGATCCGCCTCTTTCAGCTCGATATTCGGCGATACAGAGAGAAATTACGGAGTGTCGCACGCGGACGAGCTGCAGTATTTGTTCCCCGTAGGTGAACAATTGTTCAAGGATACAGAGTTGTCCAAGGAGGATCACGAGATAATCAACATTATGACCGAACTCTGGTACAATTTCGCAAATTCCGGGTAAGTGCTAATATTTTCAGCAAAAGTAAGATTCGTTACTGAATACAGCAAGCTATCTCAATCGATCTCATATGATAATTTCGATTTACATTGTGACAAAATTTTATTATGACTAATATCAGAATTTTATATATATATATATATATATATATATATATACATATATTTATAACTTATGTATAATTTTAGATTATAAATAATTACATTCATAATAATATAATAATTTATACTAATATATGTATATATACATATTTATAAATTTCACAAGAATGTAAAACATCAGTACAATAAAATTAATATTTATGACGCTAATAGTTAGCTTAGTGGCGTGTATTTTTTGTCCATTATTTTTTTCGCGATGATATTATGATTATTATACGATGGATTAATAATAAATTTATAATAATTTTTTTTCGATATACAACAAGATATAAATTGACGTATTAGTGTTTAATATTATAATAAAATTCTCTTCTAGAAATCCAACGCCAAAAATCACGAAGTTGATCCCCCTAAAGTGGACGCCGGTGAAAACGAATTATTCACCAGAGTATCTGTACATAGGAAACTCGACTAAGATAATTATGGGAAACAATATTCTCTCGGAAAGAATGACGTTTTGGAACCAGCTAACACGTCGGATGAAATTCCATGATGCGGATTTTGGAAATTTTAAGGACGAGTTGTAATTCACATTTTTATACAAGTCGTGTGCGAAAATCTTTCAGTGATTGTAAAGACTTCAAAGTGCTGAGATTTCTCTTAAGAATTCTTAAGAACTGATTTTTTAAATTTATTTTCTGGAATATTTTTTATTTTAACTAAAACTATATAAACAATGTTAGTTATGGATTATAGTTATGGATCGCTACATTTTGCGCTGTGCTTTCGGCATTTTACAAGATTTATTTTTCAACTCTTTGAGACTATTGTGATCGATGATCTGCGGACAAAAGTGTGCACGATTGCAATGATTCGTTTCATTTTACACGTAATTATTATTGCAATCACACGACAATTATTCGCGAAAATACGATTACTTCAAAACAAATTGTTCATCGTTAATTTTAATAAATGCAGGAAATAATGCATTTTTTAAAGAACAATTTGACATAAAAACTTTATTTCACTATTTGCATCTCGTCGCACAAATAACAAACGGTTAAGAATGTATTAACAATATCACACAAAGGCTAAATATCGTGTAACACAATTAATTTGTACTACTCTATCTAAATTAATTATTTAACATTTTAAAATATATATTCTCAAATGTAAAAACATGTTAAAATAAAAATTCACATTAAACATTTTTCGTAATTCACCGTCGCATATAAAATCTAACGTTATTTGAAAAATAAAATAATTATAATTACAGTTTGAATTAGAATAAAAGAAGAAAATTGAAAATATTTAAATTATCGCAATTTTAAACAATATATGTAAATTATTAGAAATTCTGATTTTTAATTCTAAAAGATTTTTATAGCTTAAAAAGTATTGTGTTAAATTTAGACACCACAAATTTACAACCACAATCAGATATGTATTAAAATCTTATTTGTTAAAAAAAGAAAAACAAACTCAAGCGCTTTAATAACTTTTTAAATCGTGTCAAAAGATTGAAGAGAAATAATTTCAAGAAAAACGCGATTCTATTCAAAGTTTTCTGCGTACACAAATATAACATGAAAACAGGAAGATTTATGGATTTATCAAACTCATATAACAAATTCTTTGTTAATTCAAAAAATTTTTATTCCAGTAATTTATTTGTAATTTACGAACAAAGTGCTTTTTTGATATATAAAATGCCGCTTGAATCAACTTACATAGTGGTCCGATTGTAATATTCATTTTTCTTTATTTGTTTTTGTCAGGATTAGACGCTCGTAAATTTTTTATTTTTTTTAAATCTCTATTTTCTATTGTCATTTGTCAATGTATATACACAATGAGTATACAATAGAAGTGAAAATGAAAGAAAGGCTTGTTTGTCAGTAGCTGATTATTGATCGTTGAGAAGATATACGAGGGTCATAGCGAAAGTCACGAGCAGAGAGAATGATGTCTAACATTGACATATGTAAACAGCAAACAGAACAATGAGTGTTATCTGGCAGGTAGTCAGAGTTCCTTTCGAAAAAAAAGATTCCATCCGTTGATACTCACCGCAGGCTTCAGCGTGCATATGGAGATGTATGCACAGATGCTAGCAGTAGCAGAAAATGAATGAAACATATTAAAGACGGAAACACAAGCATCTAAGATCAGCTTTGCAGTTGTCGCCCTCGAACAGTCTGAACTGAACACAATGAGAAAAGGGTTGATACGATTGTAAGAGATGACAGACGAGAGTCTTCGGACGGCTGAAAAGAAGTTCTTCCACAAAGGTATCTTTAAACTGTCAGAACGACGGGAAAAATCGGTCGAAAACAATGGGGATTATGTAGAAAAATATTCAAGGTTTCATGAGGATTTAGATGTTATACTTGCTTTTTGAATAATAAGAAAATAAGTCCTAATTTATAAAATATTGTTGTTCATTATTTTCGATATAATACTAGTAATTTCCAGAAAAACGTGATTCTATTCAAAGTTTCTTGCGTACGCAATTATAACATGAAAGAAGGAAGATTTATGGATTTATCCAAATTATATAACAAATTCTTTGTTAATACGAAAAATTTAAATTCTGATTATTTATTTCTAATTTACGAGCAAATTAGCTTTTTTGAAATATGAAATGCCGTTTGGATCAACATATGTACATATTGTTCTAAAATTTCTGCTTGTAGTCTAATTGTAATATCCCATTTTTTTATTTCTACCTGCCAAGATTGGACGCTCGTATAAATATTTGCTTTGAAAATTCCTACTTTCTATTGTCATTTAACAACCTACAAACACAATGGGTACACAATAGCTGAAAATGAAAGAAATATTTGTTTGTCCGTAGCTGATATTTGTCCTTGAGTAAATAGAATTTCTGCTCCCAGATTATAAATACCTGTAGGTTTAACTGTGTCTACGTCGATGAAATTTTATTTAAGTCTTTCACATTTTTATAAAATATTTTTATAAATGTTTTTATAAATTTCTAAAAATATAATATTTTATTGAAAATATTTTTTTAGGTATTTCGTGTATTTTCCAAAAGTGTAATACTTAAACATACACAATAGCTGTTTCTCTCTCTCTCTCTCTCTCTCTCTCTCTCTCTCTCTCTCTCTCTCTCTCTCTCTCTCCCCCCCACACTTTGTAGTTTTCCTACTATTTGTCGGGTGCCTGTGGAAGGGATACCTGATGGGGGGAAAGGATATAAAGGGCCAAAGTTTCGGCCACATTTTATAGTATGCTACGTTCGGGTCACATAGTAAAACGTTTTGTCATACAAGTTCCGTACTATATACCGTGTTTATTATCGTGTGCTAACATCAGAAAATATTGTAATATATGTATATTAATTTTTATATTCACGTGACACTTCGTTCGACGAACGGAAATCCAAAAAGTAAATAATAATATTTTAGTGTGTTTAGTGTTTTCCTTTAGTTTTAATTATTTCATTAATTAAAAATTATGGAATTGAATCCAAAACAGACATTGAAAAAGGTGAATGTTTCTTGGAATGCTTCAGGTTGGGATTTAGTAAGTGAAAAATTAATGCAACCTGGAAAGTATATGGAGATAAATTGCGCTTTTGGAAACAGGTATCATCTTACCAGGTATCATCTTACCAGAACTTCATCGAAAATCTACAATAATAGGTAAGAATATAAAGAACAAATTATAAGAGAGTATATATAATAATAAATTAAGAGAAATTATTTCTTAATTCTAAATTATTACTGGAATGTACCGATAGTTCGAAAATAATGATCGACTATGCAAAGAGAAAATTTAAGAACGTCGAAAGAATCGATTTTGATATTTTCGACATCCAAACTAAAAATTTACCAGATAAATATATGCCGAGTTCGATCATTTTCCTATATCCGATCGTGCATCGCGTAATAATATTTAATAAGTATAAATTAAATTTTTATTTTGTGAAAGATAGAGACAGAATGAGAGAAAAAGATAATCTATCCTATGAAATCAGTGTTTCACACAAAAGTTGTTTTAAATAAATAATATTCTTATTCAATTTTTTTAAACATTTTTACGTAACAGTTCTTTTGAATTTTTTTGTCTACATTAATGCTAAAAGTTATGGTAAAATAGTAACATTTTGAAAACATAAACGCCTTATGTTAATTGGTTTTAATACTATATTAAAATAACATTAACTTAAAATCAATTTTGTAGTTGAAAAATATTATAACACGTATATAACTTTTAGAAAATAATTATATATTTTTTTTTATTTAACACAAGAGTTTCAAAATGTTTTGATATATTGAAACCAGAAGGATGCTTCCATATGGCCTTTGTCGTAACGCATGATGCATTCAGATTATATAACCATATGGAAATTCATCCAGTTTACGACAAATACTTCAAGGTATAGATATGTGTTAATATTTTAGATATTATTTTCTAATTGTAAGTTTTTTATTACATACTTTTAATTATACTCTTCTTCTATTTACATGATACATGAAGAAATGCTTCTCGCCTTTCCATTACGCAATTAATTCTGAAGAAGATGTAAAGCAACTAGTTCGAAATGTCGGATTTACCATTAAATACTGCAGAACTAAATCTGATGCGATGTATAAAACAGATTATCTCTTACGTAAGTATTTTTACTTTTCACCGTACGTTTATTGATCATAAATGTTAAAATCTTATTTTAAAAAAATCAAATTCTTCTTAATAAAGCTATTTAATGACGTGATACACATTAATAACTTAACTAACTTTTTATGTATGTATGTAACAGTGTTTCATGAGAATTATTATTTATTTCGACAGCGTATATTCTCTTCGGTCTTCCGTTCATAGAGGAATTGCCACTCGACCAAGCCAGAGACCTCAAGAAGAAGTTAACAACCAAATTTAATAAAATGGAGAAAATGTTAATTAATACTACTTCGCAATTCTTGAAAAGGATTCTTAAAGGATTCGCAATTCTGAAAGGATTCACAAAGGAATCGAACGAGATAGAAATTTCGTCGCTGTGCCTCATTTCGAAATCTTTCAACTAGTTAATCGTCGCTAGTTTAAGTATATTCTATTATAGGATTGGACATTCTATATTGTTTGGCAAACTCGTAAGCAAGTATTAATAGTTCTTCCAAGGCGCAAAGTTGGCAAGGACAATGATTTTGCAAAGATTCATGTCTTGCCCAGTTTTTTAAATACTTCAGAAGTGATTCCTCTTACAAGTATGTAAACCTTGTATAACAATTACTTATTTTTTTGTCATATTCGTAATTTTATTGAGACCGGGCTTTCTTCACTTCATGGAATGGCGTAGTTATATGAAATCCATAATTGTTTGAGACTGCGTTATATGTGGACTTTCCTTCAATAATTTCTTTTCTTGCTGCATCTATTTTTCGTTTTTTATCGTAGAACTTTTTTTTATGTTTCATAATATTTATTTTTCGATTTAAAATTTGATATTCGAGTCCATATTTTGTTGCTACGTCCACTATAGATAAACATCCGTTTCTAAAATTTCTTTTGGTGCTACTTGGAGCCTATTTTTTAATGCGAGGTGTTTCGCAATATTATTTTTCTAATTTCAATTATTTTTCTAATTTCAATCGATTCCATAATCGCTTTTAAGATAATCTACGAAAGAAAGGAAAAACAGAGTAACGATTGTGAACGATTGCATGTTGAACTATTGTGAACATAAAAGTTGCAATATAGCAAAATTGTTTTCGCGATGTTCATCTTGCAAAATTCCAATCTCTTGTGTATGATCGTATGTACTTACAAAAACTCAATAATATATTGAAAATTTTCTCGTAAATTATAATATATACATATATAGATAAATTACATTGCCTTTTGTATTATTTAAATGCTCTAGTAAAGAATCTTTAAAAAATAAAAAAAAAGAAACTTAGGACGATAATGTATTATACTTACAAAATAAATCAAGAAGCAAATATTTTTAAATATATTTTTTCTCACGGCGAAACGGATATAATCAATATCTTATTCTGGTTATATAAAAACGATGACAGAATCACAATGTTAGATTTTGGCTATATTCAAGATTCTCAGTATTGTATCTTCGGAGAGTAAAGTTTTAAAACTCGAAGTAAATGTGTGTGTGTTTGTGTGTGTGGTGTGTGTGTTTGTGTGTGTGTGTGTGTGTGTGTGTGTGTGTGTGTGTGTGTGTGTGTGTGTCACTAACAATAAGTGGTACATATTTTTTCTCTATATTTTTCAAGAAATGTATCCCCTCTTTTGCTTATGTAACATTGAATCGGCACTCAATATCTATACAATAATGATGCATCAAGCCTTCGATCATGTTTAACTAATTCATTTAAAATTTGATTTTAAAAGTAAAAAAATTTTATTGTTGAAATGCACGCGCAGAAATTGTACACATAATTCTATAAATATCTAATATACCAAGTTAGCTGATGTTCATATTTTGTGTGGTTGTTGAGTGAGAACAATGCAATAAATAATATCATAGTTATATAGTATAATAGAAAAATATATATGAATCAATTATTCATATATTTGTTTAAAAAACATAAAAATATCTATATTTTCGGTTTATTTTCAAAATCCACATATAAAAAACTAAAGAATGTAAATACATATATTTTGTTAAACATAATTATCTCATTTTACAACAACTATTAGAACATTATAAAGCGCTACACGAGCCCTATTTATATTCTCTGCACTGAGGAAGACGAATGAAAGATTGATCTGATTGTCTTTTTTGACTTCTGACATCAAGATTGCGTGATGATAACGTTTCGATATCTTAGATACTGGATCGAGTTCTTCTCGTCAGCATAAATATATAATATATAGAGTTTAAAATATCTGTTAGAGTAATAAATAATATTTTTATCTTTTTAACACGATGTATAGGAAGCCTCTAAGTTTCATTCGCATGTAATTTTTGATTAGCGCTCTTTCTGACAATCTTACAATTCATAAGTTGTTCATCCGTGTAAATTTTTTAAAATAAAGAATTATGCATTGATAAATGGTTTAAACATGTACTTCCTTAGGATTTAAGCGATGCGTAAAAATCTAAGTAATTTTTAGTAATATAAAAATAATTCAGAATTAAAATTGTACGTAGGAAAAACATACGGCTATTAAACATTATTTCTCTCCCCCATCACTTTACCCGGAATTATTTATTCATTGAATTAACCTTTCACCGAATTATTAATTACTCCTATGAGTATAAAGTGAATCATATAAAATGTCAATTCGGATATTTAAAGTGTTTTTCGATTTCACCAACATTTCACTTGATTCGTAGTCCCTAGGGAGTTTTCGTTGAGAGCATAAAACAAGACATTCCATATATGTATATTTCTATCATCCGTGATTAATTTTATTATATTATCAAGATACAAATGATATGAACACAATACAATTTTAGTCAATACAAACGTAGACATATGAATTTAACTAAACACACACTGCAATAAAATTTATTAATTAAATTTGTTTCGGTTATTAAGCAGCAGCGTTAATATACAAAAATTCATCATTTGGAGAATTTAATTATTCGAAACTCTAAAAATTTCGAGAAGTCATAAAATATTGTCTTCAAGCTATTATCTCTGCACATTCATATTTATTATATTATTTGTCTTATATAGAACAAACTTTGATTAATTTAATCGAATATTAATTCAATAAAATAAAATCCGTCTTTATAATTCAATTTTCCATGTGACCAATAATGAGAGCTTAATAATTATATTTATATTAACAAGGCTATAAAATGTTAAAACTATTTGACAATTCAAAAATAATTTTTCTATCAAATGACAAAAGAGTTGTTTGTTACTCATCTGCTTTATGAGACTCTTTAAGCAACTTTTGATACAAAATGTAGAAATTTAGATATTGTATCTTATCTCAAACTCTTCCAGCCAAAATATATCCACCCTTTTATATTCCTCCCAATTCATCGAATATTCTTTATTAATACTTTTGACAAAATTGTAAGCAACTGTTGACATATATATTTATTCCAAAAGCTTTGCAAGCTTCGCAAGAACAAGGTTGTGATTCTTTATCTAGTGCCAAGTTTTTTAGAAACTCCAAAAATTGTTGCTCTTTTTGAAATGTGAAGCTAGATTAAAAAATTAAAAATTTTTACAAAAATTTAAATTCACATTTTTTTTCAATATATGTCCATCTCTTCGCAACACTATCCATCGCCAAATCTAACGGGACGTTGGTAAACTTGTTAAGAAACTACAACTAAAAATATTAATTTTAAATGTTCGTCGGTATATACGTTCTTAAGCTTCTCAACCAGATGAAAGCTGTCCGCTATAAGGCTGTCGGCCTTCGATATGGCGTCATGGATAGTATCCTGGAGGAACTTGGCCGAGTAATACAGAAAGCTGTTCTTCGAAGAGACGATAATTCATTATTTACCTGCGGTAACTTGAATCGATATTATATTCGTTTCAAATGTCGGTACAAATTACCGCAGGTAAATAAGAATAATTTGGGGATCTTCACAATTAAGGAATTCCAACATCTTATGAAAATCGATGCAATAAGTATACAGGGTTTCTATAAAGTCTGTCGTTACTCTTATATTTCGCAAATAGCTCAAAATTATGAAAAACCGCGAAATACGTGTACGAACATTTCGCGGTTTTTCATAATTTTGAGCTGTTCGTGAAATATTAGGGATGTTTTAGTTTTCGACATATCTCTTATCGATATTGAGCATATAATCTCTTTATCCAGGAAAAAGTCCATGTATAATCAAATATATATAAATATATATAATTATATAATTATATATAAAATATTTTGAGGGTTGGACAAATCTTATTTTACTGAAGGAATAAAAGATCTTGAAAAGCGTTAGACTAAATATGTCAAGCCCGATAAGGAGACTATGTTAAAAAATAAATATGACTTTGTCCAAATAAATTGTTATCTTTCTCGTTCTAGAAACTTTTCGATTCACCCTCGATGTACATATATTATAGTAAAAAATGTAAATTTTTAATATATTATTAATTAATATATTATTAATGTATTATTAATTTTTAATATATTATTATAAAATTATTTCACACCAATGATCAAATTAAAAAATAAAGCTCTGAAAAATTAAGCGGCGTAAAGAATAAACTTAAACTGATTTTAATTACATAAATAATAGTTTATGTGCAAACTATGTTTAATCTTAAATTTTACGGAAATATTGCAGAATATTTTAGAAGAATATTTGTAATATGTCGAATATAATTTTAATCCTTGTAAAGAAATGTAAGAATAAAATAAAGCTAGATTATTTGTATAAGAAATGAAAAAGGATAACTAAATTTATGAATTAATATTTACCAATTTTTGTTGAAAATGATCCAATCATCTGTAGCATTAACGTGAATTTCCATCTCCGGATTCGACTGCGTTAAATGATAAATAATTAGTGAATTTTTGTTAAAATTGAGTAACGTATCTGTAATATACCACACCGATACTAAATATTTTTTTTTTATGTCGATTCGATTTATGGAACTCTTTCAATATTTTCATGAGGCCTTTATATACAATATCTATGCAAACATATTGTCCTGTGTTATACGTTACACATGATTATTAATAATCACGTGTAACGTATAGCACAGGACAATGCGTCTGCATAGATATTGTATATAAAGGCCTCATAAAGATGTTGGAAGAGTTTCATAAATCGGATCGACGTAAAAAAAGAAATATTTTATACCAGTGTGATATATTACAGACACGACCCAATTTTAACAAAAATTCACTAATTACACAGGACCACAAAAAAAGAGTTCCAAAAAATATCTCGAACCGGAATAGGTATTTCTTCAGGTACGTTAGCATATTTTATTTATTTAATTTTCTGAACGAAAAGAATACTTTACACAATTTTTTAAGTCATTACTTATCCTTATTTATATAATATACATTTTTTAGCAAATTTTTGACTATATTTTGCGATTTAAAAAGAATTCTGACGTGATACGGTAAAGTAGAATACAGATTCGTATTCAGAGACCCAAAATCTATAAGAAATACCTATTCCAGTTCAAGGTATTTTTTTGGAAATTTTTTTTGTGGTCCTGTGTTATTTATCGCAGTCGAATCCGGAGATGGAAATCAATGTTAATGCTACAGATGATTAGATTATTGTAAATAATCACGTGTAACGTATAGCACAGGACAATGCGTCTGCATAGACCAAATATCCATCATCCACTTCATGTTTATAGTGTACCCTTCAAGATTTAATTCATCTATGGCAGTCTGCATATGGTTCCATAGATCATCGGGAATTTTCGAATTAAAGTCAGTAAATCTGTAAAATTTAACATTGTGGTAATTAATACTACATATGTATATTATTGATTCGCATTAGGAATTATTAAATTATAATTATTCATTTTAATGGTATATGATATATATATAGCTTGGATGACTTTTACTTCGATCTTAATGTTGACTTTTAACTCTCACAAAGATCAATTGATTTTAAGCGGCGGTCAGCTGTTCTTGAGGAATTATGATGTCGTAAAGTACAACATAATTTTCTAATAATTTTTATATATCGTACAATCCGTAGTTCATATTGTTCAGTTCTTTCAGTATGACGATATATACATATATATATATATATATATATATATATATATATATTCTAATATACATACGTACACATCTATAAGATAAGAAAGAGAAAAATGTGGATTAATTTCAAGTGTATCGCTTGTGTGTGTGTGTGTATATATATTTCGTAATATAATTTATAGTAAAATAAGTGTTTAGATAACGAGACTCATGTTGAACCTGGACTGCGAACAAATCCATCATCCGGGAACCTGGAAAGATCTACAGACAGATTCATATAATGGAATAAATATATAATCGAAAAAGAAGCTTTCGTTAACAATACGCACTAATATATGCAATTATTTGCTATTTCTAAAGATAGCTTTGCTATTTTATATCATATAACTTTAAATTATAGTATTTTCAAATTTGCGAGAGTAATATGTAACTATTTGACATAAAAAAGTGCTATTAAAATTATACTTGCAAGGTTTTTCTAAATATACTTGCTATCTGCTCTATAATGTTTTTTCTAAATAGTTAAGATATTGTAAGAAATTGAAAGAAAAGAATAATATATCGGCATTTTTCTTCTATTCTTAACGAATGGAAAGATAATTTCAGAATTTTCTACGTCGTCACGATATCAATAACAATTTTCTTATAATTAGCGTTAGAAATGTAAAACAACCTTATCGATGATATACGTTTCGAGAGACATATTGAAGCCCTCGTTTAACTATCAGTAAGACCGACAAGATGGATGGAAGAGATTACCAAACCATTGATATGCTATAACATGAGCTATTGAGCCCAGAAGAATTACATATTCTGTTGCGTTTAAAACTATAATAAATACAGTTTTAAAATATTACAGTTTTAAACGTAACAAAATGTAATTCTTCATTGTAAATAATATCTGCTTCACTGAAAATTGTTCGTAAATAATGCGATTATGTGTTTTTGTTATAAGCTTACACAGTTTGCATGTGTAAAAATTAAATATTTTGTACATATATTAGAGAAAAATAGTTTAAGTATTGTTAAACAAAAACGGAATTTTAATAAGTATAAGAATGGATTAGTTAAACTTTGATAAACAAAAAAAATTTAATTTTTTGTAACAATTAATTCAGTGTATTATGTTAATTATATATATGTAATTATTTTATATAACTTTATGTGCATCTCTTTTTCTCTTTCTCTTTTTCAAAGATAAAATAAGTTTGGTGATTTTATTTTGCAATATTTTGGTTATCTTTTTCTCGATAAAATAAATCTTCTAGCAATTCTTTGATTAAAAAAAAAAAAAAATGTAAACATCATACTCATACAATGAGTTTAATGATAAGGACATAAACATATATGTCTTTAACATAAAACTTAAAATAAGTTATTCTGTAATTATATTATAATATTATACATGTGTCATCGTCATTTATTAAAATCATTCATTGAAATTACTTAAGCATCAAGTAAGTTATTATTTTACTAAGGTATGTATCTATACATGTATTTAGGTATATATGTATGTATGTATACATGTATAAGTTTATTGTACTCATTATAAGAATGAAAGGAGTCATATAGTGTAGAACATGAGTGCAGAATCGCTTTCTTTTCACATTTTAAATCGTAATTAATGAATTCCAACATTAATAGTAATTAATTGCGAATTGTGATACTTTTACCTTAGCATTGCACTCGATCGCCTTATTGTAGAAGAAAGCTACATTAAGGGAGAGTGTGATCAGATAACAAAGCAAGCTGCATTTAATCGCTTTATTATCTTATCACACTCTCCCTTAAGATTGGTCTCACAGTACTCGTCGGCCAATTGCACAAGCTCTGTAACAAAGTGTTTCAGTTTGCGAGTTGTAAGTTTGTGATAATTTAAACTTATAATTAATTCAAATTCACCTAATACTTTCTCCGAAGGTAAATCGACTGTGCCAGTATATAAGTATTTCAAGAAGGCTTTGTAGACGATGTAGGAAAATTTAACCGATATAGTGTATACTGCAGGCGGATCTGATATACTGTTAAAATCAACGTATTGACATTATGAAATAATCAAAGTTGTTAACTCTTTGTTAACGACTTTAGCAAGAACACTTCATTGAAAAAAAATTAATTTCTTAGGACTGTCGATTTCTTTTTGCTAATCTCTTTTTGCTTAAATCTATCGCTTTAAAACCTTTAGATTTTTATTTACAAGAATTTCTTACAGAATTTTTACTTATGCTCCTATTAACTACTGAAAAGACATGGATAATTCCAAAAGCAATTATAAGTGCTAATTTTTTATGACTTGTATTATGACTTTCTGATTCGTATTTTTGCTTCATGTATATAATTTTTCAGAGAATTACGAAGCACAACGAGAAGTATATATATTCCGTTTAGCTAAATACCATTTGATTAACTGTGACGAAAGCAATATCTGTATTCTTATAAAATTGAATTACTATAGCCTTATATAGCGGTAAAAATTGATGCTAATGCCTTGTATATTATTGATAAATGGAATATAATAAATGTAATTTGAAATATCAAATATTGAATAAATTATAGCATAAACGGCGAGGAAATGCTACTTGTGACTGGAATAATAATAAATAAGAAATAAATTCATTTTATTTTCAAAGCAAATAAATTTCAACAAAAGCTATACGTAAGTAGTCTTAAATGAAGCAATTAAATATCTACCTCGGAAATTCGAAAATAAAAAATATGCAGAACATAAATTAGACATATGTGAAGTACTGATATTCAAGTTGTCAGTTATAATTCCAGCATGTAAGCTAAATTGCGTATACTTCTGTGTTCTGAAATTGAAGAATCTATAAACAATTTTTATTTTTCATAAGTTTATTTTTTAAAATTATCCAGGTTACGAACGTTTCTTCTTATATTATTTTAATGCAATTATATATTTCTGTGTCATTTATATTACAATATCATATAAAACAAGTTCGATAAAAAGATACATATAGCTTCTTTGAAAAATCTTGAATTCAGAAATATATATAAATTTAAGTACAAAAATGTATAAATTAATTCCTTCTAAAAACTGAGCTTCGTTCGTCGTAGTTTGACGTGTGTTTACAAATATGTTATTATCATCAGGTCTACATGACACTTGTAAGTCATGTATACACTCAAAAAACGGATAACAAAGAAACAGCCGTTGCGGAATTAAGTTTATTTCAAATTTTGTCGATTATGTTTTATGAGCAAATTGAACTAAACATAAATAAAAAACTCAAAGAAATTTTCCATTAGCATTTATCATTGTACACATTTTTCTACAAACAAAAATTAACATCCATTGTGTTTGTTCTTTCTTTTATATTTATTACATATTTAATTTAACATAACGTTAGAGAGAGAGAGAGGAGACATTGACTCTGGATCTATTAGAGAAAAAAATCTATCAAAAAGTATACGCAATTTATTTTTAATTTTTAATTTGTTATAATATGTTTATTTGTTATGTTTAATTTGTTATATGTTGAAATGATCAAAAGGTGCTGTTATAATTTACGCTTAAATATTTTTATCTTAACTGCAATATGCAAAGAATACAAATAATAAGTTGAAATAAAAAGAAACATGTTAATGTTTTTTTAAAAACTGAACAAAATATCTTTTAGAAAATAAGAACGCTGTAATATCGCGTATACTCTACATATTCTTATATGCATATATTTAAAAAGAAATATGTAAGTGTCCTGTATTTGACTTACCCTCTCCTGTTTGTTAAATCAACCACGAGCCGTTACTTTATCCAAAAGTCTATCACTCAAATCATTTTTCTCGAGAAATCCAATCAGGATATTGTATGTTCTACGCAAAAAAAATATATTCCTTACTTTTCTCTGATTTTTATAAAGAATTATTTTTTTTGCCACAATTTACTAGATTTTTTTGTATAAAACAAGTATCACATTTCACATTTTGTTCTATTTTTACCGGATTTTTGTTCTTTATATATTTCTTTACGAATAAACTGCATTGAATATTGAAAAAGAGATGTTTCTGGTATGTACACGCTTTAAGAAGAAAAATGAATAAAAAAGCATCTTATGCTTCGAGCAATTTCAAATATACATTATAAGTAATCCTGTCACCATATGTATATACATGACAAGAATGAAGAAGCCGTTACATTTTTCGCCTTTCACTCGATTTTTCACTCTCTACTATGGTTGTACAGCAAATACGTGTAGTAGAAAAAGGAATAAAAGAGAAAAGAATTAATTTCAAATAAAATGAGAATAGCTGTCTTCTAAGATAAAAAATTTTTAAATTAATGAAAATTTATATATAACAGAAAAATTAGGCAGTATTATTCATAATATAGACCTTATTTTAAAAGTTATAAAAGAATTTCTTAGAAGATACGAAAAGAAACATACAAAAATATATATTTTTTAAAAATTATTTTTGTTACATTAAATGTGATAATAAATTATTAATAATAGGCAATCACACAAAATATTTATGTTAATATCTCATATATAATAAATTTTATATCTGATATCTGTGTTTTAACATTTAACAGAGAGTTATATAAACAATATAGGTACATAATATTATTATTACATATCCATATATACAATATATATAAATTTATATTTATATTTGATTATATAGGAACTTTTTTTTCCCGGGTAATATATCAAATATACGTGCAGAAAAAATAAAAAAGTGTCTGCACAGAAATAATGATTAAAAAAAAAAACTTACTTTATTTCAGGATCTGTTAGAAGCAATTGGAATTGATCATTGGCCATTTCCATGCACAAGGAATTATTGATAGTACAGCTCCATTTTTTGCGTGTTCTTGTTTTAAATTGATCAAGATCGTCGTTGGTGGGTATCGTTTGTACGTATCCTTTTTTATATGTTCAAACAGGCTTTCTATTTTCATAATACTTCCTACAATTTGGTAAAAAATATATTTTTCTATTCATTTATTAGATTATTTACAAAGACAAATACATATAATATATATATATATATATATATATATATATATATATATGCGAAGAAATATATACATTCTTATTTACTAAACTACTTCATTTCAGGATGTCATTAAAATATGTTCCGCATTAATTAAATAATCAATTGAATAATTTTGTTTGTCTTATATATCAAATATTTCAATTATTTTCAAGGATATTATATAATAAACGCGTTTGCAAATGAGAGAATTATCATGAATCATATTACATTCTTTTAAAACTGTAACTCAGATTTTGTAAAATATGTACGAATTTTTGATATTTGTTACAAGTATTTCATAGTAAAAAATATTCGTATTTTTGTTTATTTAGTTTATTGTATAATTTACTAAAGTTGGGTATAATCTTATTATCATGAATCAATCTCATATTGTAATATTATAATATACATTTCAAATGTAATTTTCTCTCTAAATAGAAAAGTGATGTAATAATTAAAAGAGTAATATTAATATGTGCCTTAAATAGCATATGAAATGTTTAATGTCTTCGAAGTGTAAGATTAAAAATGTTTGAGAATTCAAACTTAACTGCTGAGCTCACCTTATATAAAGGCTCGATGGTCAAGCAGAAGGCTCGGAAATCCACACTGTTTATAGTTCGCATGAAGACTTCGAATGATGATCCAGTTGCGGCTCACACGGACGGAGATCCTGAATATCGATCACTCGAAACGGACAGCGTCCGAGATATCATTAGAAACAAACTCCGCGATATTACAACGAGATTGACAGAATACGCCACTGTCACAAGAACGCGGATAACGTTCACGAGAACTTTGATAGCGAGCGATTAGAAGTCTTCTCGATTAACGGAGCATCTAAAGTACAGAGTTTCCTGGCTACACGTCGACCGTGAACTGAGACCGTCGAATTCCTACTCTGGGAAATCGGCACGACGATTCTCCAGAAAAAAGGGCCACATTAGCTACTGACAATGGCACGATCACTCTCCGAGCGCGTGATTCAGACGTGCGAAAACGAGGAATAATAATTCGTGGTAAACACGAAGCCGCGCGACGGTTTGTGGAATTTGCCACAATATAATATCATAACGCGATGTTGAGTCTGACTTTAAATTTATATGTATTAAATGATACATGAGAGGATGAGTTCTAAATAAAAAAGACATAGGTAATTTTTGAAAATAGATTTCTTGTACTTTTAATTTAAATAAAGACAGTATTGGAGATATTACTTTGTAATAGTAATTCATTACAATTTCCTGTTGTAGATTTTATAATTATAACTTGTTAGTGTTACTAGTTACCGATTTTGAAAAGTAACTTGTTACCGCAACGTTACAATTTTAGTTTTTTTAAACGTTGTTAAAGTCAAGTTTTAGACTTAAAAAAAAACACATAAAATTTTTTAAATATTTTTAAAATGAAAATATAATAAAAATGATATAATTTCGATATTCATATTGCTTTCGATATAAATCTTATAAATCTTTCGATATAAATTTTGATAAATTTGAGTTTTTATATCTTTTAATCAGAGAAAACATTTCTTAATCAGAAAGACGTTGTGAGAAATCGACGGCGATATACATATCTCCGAGCCGGTGGAGACAGAAGCTCTCATTGCTAATCTTCACGTTAACTTCGATACTGCTTGACAAAATACGAGACAAATACGAGTCGCTCGCAAATTGAGCAACGAATAAAGAGGAAAAGTTATAAAATATTTTGACGAACTATAATTTCATTCGCCCTCTAACGGAGCCGTGTGCTTCATCATCCTCAATCTGAGGCTGGTGCCTCGCTTTGCGTCGTCCGTTGAGCAGCTTGCTGCTGCTGAATGTCAGCGCGAACTCGCGCAATTTCACTGGCGCAACAAAACCCACATGAAACGTCTCGCTAGATTACTCGATCTCTTGCTTTTCGTTTACTTGTAACTTAGAGGTATTAAAGACTTCATTTACTAAAAAGTTTTATGTATTAGCAGCATTAATTAATTATTACAAAATTTTATGATTGCTCAGTTGAAAAGATATCATTATGTTTTTTACGTATCTTTTCGAGACGCTCGATTTTTCGGAAACGGAGGAAACTACTACTAACATTCTTGCCTTTAATATTTTCCATCTTCTTATTTTTCTTCACCGATTTCGTAATAATATTTTCGAAGTAAGTATTGTTAAATAAAATTACAATTTTAATTTTACTACACTAATTACACTATTTACTTTACTACTACACTGTTTTAATTTTTATTATATTTCTTTTCCTTAACACGATTAACAGTAAAAACTTTTCCGCTCATCTCGTATGGGATTAAAACTAACGAGACTCTAATATTATGTATATATATATATATATATATATATATATATATATATATGTATAAAGTATATGTATATCACTCTTTAAGAAGTAAAATAAATTGGTCAAAAATATCGAAGTTCTCTCGAAAGTGTTGAAGCTTATCCTTGCTTTTCTTAAGAATGCCAATTTGAATTTTTTGCTGTGCTTATTTCGTGAACAATTATCAATATTGAAATTACGTACTATGACAATTCAAAGAGAGCTAATAGCAATATAAGTAATTTTATTCATTTATTACGCCTAAGTTTATAATATTATATTTGAAAAACGAAAGACATTGTAATACACTTTTATCAGGTTTATAACATATTGAATAGTTCTTGTTGCAAAAATTGCGTTCCACGTGATTATTTCTAATTTACGAGCAGTACTTGCTTGGACGTATGAATTATTGGCTGCTCGGATCGACATATTGTTCGATGAAAATTTTTGCTTGTAATCTAATTGTCATATTCAATTTTCATGTTTTTTTTCTATTGAAAGATTTAGTTTAATCCTTCACTTTTTCTATCGATTTTATAAAAATATCAAAGTTTCCATTGACATGTATTTTGCTCAAGAATCAGTAATACACGTTTGTGAGAAATTTCTTTTCAAAGTAGGCACTTTCTATTTTGTCATTTGTCAATCTACGTACACAATAGGCATAGTCGAAAACGAAAGAAAGGTTTGTTGATTCGTAACTGGTATTGACCTTGAATGAACAGGATTTTGGCCTACAGGTCATAAATGCTTGTAGATTTTTTGTTTCTATGTCGGCGAAATTTCACTTAAGAGAATTTATTTGTAAAATCAGAAACATTCAGAAATACAAGAAAATCCAATTTGATCAAAATTTTATATTGAAAAATTTCCTTTAAGTTACCCGTGACTTATGATGACGATAGCTCAGCGTTGAGTAAAATTGATAAATTGATAAATAAATATATATAAAAAGAAATACATTTACATACAAAAAAAAAGTAATATATTTTAATGCACATTAATAAATAATATTGGAAATTATAATAAATATGTTTTTTGCATAATTATCTATATTAAATATTACTTTTTATAAATCGTCTAAATTATAAATCGTGTAAAAGAAACCGTCCAAATTGATCCCCTTCTTTCTTCATGCGTACATTTTCATACGTGTATTTTATATTGTTATGTGCGTCCATGTGAATTGATCTCAATTGACAGCGAAAATTGATCTACATTGAAAAAATATATTTTATCTTATAAAGCTATATTTTGAGAACATGTGACTTTCGGGATAAGTAATTATCTTTACCTTGAAACAGCCACTGCTTTACGCTATTGTTTCGAGAAAATATATATTTAAATAATGTATTGACATAGCCATATTTTATATAAAGGGTGTCCGGTAATAACCGCATTATCTTTCGTGTGCAGGTAGAGCGAGTATATCTTTCTATTCGAATATTTCTACATATCTGTAATAAAAGAGAAAAAATCATTATAAAGTCTTCGTAGAAAAATTTTTTGTAATGTTTTCTTCGCTACAATTCAAATGTAACAAAAAAACTTACTTAGACCTTGTTGGGCATATTTAAATCATGTAATTTAATTATGGTACCGCGCGATTGTTTCTAATAAATACATAAAAATAATTATACTTTATGTCAGATATTGTAACACAATTATTTTGTTTGTATAAATAAATTTAAATTATAATTTAAGATTTAAATTTAAATTATAATTTAACCAATTATAGGAAAATTTTAATCTCTCTCTCTCTCTCTCTCTCTCTCTCTCTCTCTCTCTCTCTCTCTCTCTCTCTCTCTCTCTCCCTCTCTCTGTTAAGTACAAGGTAAAAATTATCGAAAAATTGAAATGGAGCCGCGGGCGATTGCGCGTCAAATTACGACTCTGTCGCAGGATTCATGTCCTGCGAGCATCAAGTACGAGCCTGTCGAGCTTAGCATCCAATCGGCGAAAGCCGCGTCTATTTCCGTTACGTAACAAGGCGCGATAGCGCATGCGATAATCTAATTTCGCGGATTGCGCAACGCGAGACACGCGCAGATCAATTATTATCCGCGATATCGATCAAGGCGCAACGCAACCGGAAATCATGTGACGCTCCAGGATCAGCGATATCGACCAAGTGCTCGATCATCGTGCTATCCTCGCTCTCTTACGTCGTGAGCTTTTGGAGAACACGTACGTGCGCGCTATCAGTCACAATCGAATTTCTCTTGGTTTAAATAAAGTTCTCAGCAGTGAAATAAGAAAGAGTGCGATGGTCAGGGTAGTTAATCGATCTATCTCATCAATCCGACTCGCGGTTTGTGAAAAAGGGTTCGATAATTCGGAATGGCTCGACGGCATCGAGCTTTCTCACGCTCGATGCTCCAGCACGTGCTATCGAAAGGTTCGCCGCAATTGCGCCAATCTTGATCGCGGATCCGCGCTTTCTTATCGTAGTCAAGTCTATGAATAATTAAGAGATCGTTGGAGCATATAGGAGATAAAAAAGCAAGATCGCTTAGTAAAATCTTCCGGTTTTCAGAAGCTGCCGGTGAACACGCGGTCGCGGCCGTCGATCGCTTCGGCTCAAGATTGTCTCCGATCGTCGCGCTGAAGATTGTCCGTCGCGATGATACCGAGCAGATATTACGAAGAAGATTTCCGTCTCGCGATAAGCGATCGTCGAAGAAGAAGATGTCCGTTCGATTGATGTTCGATTCTCGCAGCTGTACTTCGCGTTCTTGCTTTCACCAACTTGCAAAAAGACTGTAAATGGTGTAAAGAGAAACTGTACAGTGTGTGAATGTCGCGCCGTTCAACTCCTTGCAAATAACGTAAGTGCATTTAATTGTAATTCTGCGGATTCTGGTAACCGCGACCGTTTCCGCTTCCGTTTCACTTCGCGTCTAAAACTAGGCGATCCCGGCATCTCGAGCGAATCTCGTGAAACACTCTCTTCCATACTTTTTTCTCTTTTTCTCTCTATATCGAACTTTTTTATTCTTATCTTATGTTTTCTTAATTCTATTAAAAATATTATCGAATTAATATAAATTTAAATATAAGTTTCAAACGAGCTATAAGAGCCAAACGCGGATGGTAGTGCGTCGATTTCAGTGAAAAATTAATTTTTGCTTGTGCCTTGCGCACAGCTAATTCCGTAATCGTTTCAGTAAAAAAATTAATTTGGCTTTTATAGCTCGTTTGAAATTTATATTTGTATTTCATACCGAGAGCCTTGATTTCTTAGTTAATATAAATATGTTCATTAATAATTATGTAAAATACATAATTACCACTTTACTCCAAAAATATTCGCGATAATTTTTTGTGTGTGAGATTCATTTTTAAACAGCAAGAAATACGAGAAATAGAGAACAAAATTTATATTTATTTAATTTGATGTGCTGATTTGAAGATTTTTTTCGGCATCACATACCAAACAATGTCATCGATTCGAAATCCAGTTCTTTCTGTGTAACGGTTATTAAAATCAATTTCACAAGCCCGATTAAAAATCGATTAATTTGATATGACAATTATTTGAAACGATTTCAGACGTTTCAATTCGGAACTAAATATAGTTTTGCGCAGCTCTATTAGCACGTTTTTATAAAAAAATTTACAATTAATTTTAATTAATAAAAATTAACAATTTAATTTTAATAAATTACATAATTATTAATGAGTATATTTACAGTAATTAATAATTTTTAAAACAAATTTTTTAAAATTGAAAAACATAAAGGTAAATTTCATAAATAGAGAAAAAGAAAGAGAAAGAGAGTCACTGACAGAAAGTGAAGAAAAAGGAGCTCGGCAAGATACATATACATATATCGGCAGCAGAATTTGTTCCGCTGTCAGTGTGCCGAAGGGTAATGTTGTAAAGCATTGTCGAACAATAAAGGAAATAAGGATGAAGTACAAAAAGGGCACGTAAAATATTTTTCTAAATATTCTTTCAAATAGTCTTTTAACGTTTCTGTGCTATTTGGGTTTGCACGATTATATGAACGAGTGTTTATCTCTATTAAATTTACTTAACATGACGCGCGTATAAAATATAATAAATATAATCTTCTTATTATTATAATGTTATAATTTTTAAATTTATTATTATATTTTTATTTATATTTTACTATTATTTAATAATAAATATTTTAAATTTAAGTAAATGTTTTTAATTTAAAAATTAATCAATTAAAGAGTGAAGAGAAACCAGCGCAGAGTTTATATAGGGCGCAATAAATCTATAAATTACATTAAATTGAAAACAAAAATTGGAATTATGATATACATATGTATATATATATATATATATATAAAATTAATATGATATATGTAATATATATTACATATATTTTTATTAGTGAGAAGAAAACAAATTTAATTAATGTTATTTATAATTAATATATATTTTTCTATTTGCAGAAAGAGAAAACCCCAAAAACGAAACAAAATAATGATGAAAATAAGGAAAATATATATCCACCAAACAAAAAGAGGAAAAAAACAAAGAAATAAATAAGGTAAATCTGTATTCATATAGTCTTATTGTTAGTTTATGTCCTCTCGAAGTTGCCTCGAGAATTATCGAAGATTGAGAACGTTTGTCAAAATTAAATTAAAATCAAATTTTATTCATTTAATTCCGTCAAAATTTTCTGATTATTATTTTCTTCATCACATCAATAAAATCAAAGTACTTGAGATAATTAAAGGTATAATATTCTAATATATTCTAAAAAATTTATATTTTTGCTAAATTATTCCAGCAATGTTGTAACAATATCGGTACAATTCCACGACAAGTTGTATAAGAAACAATATTATATACCTGTGACTTATACTACGGGATCGGATCCCAATTTTAACATAACTTGGTCAGACGTTTGGTTAACACCATCGTATTCAAAAACTGAATTTTTTTTTCGAGAAAGATCAATGGATTATTGTAAACTTACAACAAGCTGGTAAACATTGAATGATAAACTTATATATTTATTATATATTTATATTGTAATATAATTTATATTGTATTATAATTTAATGTTAAATGCACTTTGCGTATAATTTATATAGACATTGTAGCCAAAATTTAACTTTATACAAAATTTCTTGTATATCTACGTTTTTCAGATTATTTGCTCAATTATCACATGTCATATGTGATATGTATTAATTATTAAATATCAAGAATAATGTTAAGTATGATATAATACTATAATAGGAGAATATATTATAAGAAAATAATACGAGGATATTGAAATTTATCGATTATTGCAAAAATTTTTGGTAGAATGAGAGCTCATGACTTGTAAATTAAGGATATGTTAGTCTAATTATTATTCATAAATTATAAATAATCGTACACATACAGTGAACAGTGACAATTTTGTTCGTAAAAACGTCACAAACACTAATGTTGAATTTTAACTTGAGTTGAATGGGCAGTTTGATCTAAAAAGTCGCAAAATTCACGCCGCTTTCTCGTAGAGAAATCTATCGAGACTACAACTTTTGGACCGTTTTATTCCAAGACGGCTGCGAGAATAATAATCAGACTTATATATCTTTAATCTACAAGTCATGAGCTTTCACTCTACCAAAAATTTTTGCAATAATCGATAAATTTCAATATTCTTGTATAATTTATATTATTGTATATTTGTATTATTGTATACATATTTGATTGTTGTTGTATGATTAAAACTGAATTTAACACAATACTTTTAAATCTATAAAAATCTTTTTAGAATTATAAAAATCAGAATTTCTAATAATTGACATGCATTGTTTAAAATTTCAATATTTAAGAAATGTTTAATATACTTTTTTAAATCTAATTGGAACTGTAATTACAATCATTTTATTTTTCAAATAAACGTTAGATTTTGTATGCGACGGTAAGTTTACCTTAAAAAATTAATTTTAAATATAAGATACGAAAAATATTTAATGTGAATTTTTATATTTTAACATGTTTTTACATTTGAAAATTATATTATAAAATATTTATTTTAAATTCTTCTTTTTAATCATATTTATTTCATTGTTCTTTCCACTTTTTTTATATTTCAAAAATAACAGTATAGTAATGGGCATAAAGAAAGAAAGTGGGATAGTTTAGCTGAGAATTCTAATGTCTTACCGACAAATCACCGCAGGTCAAAAGAATTTTTTCTATCTTATTTATATACATTTATATATATTAATAATACATATTTTATATATTAATAATACATATTATTATATATATTATTTTATTTACATATGTTTATATATATTAATATATTATATTATTTATATATATTTAATTATAATTTTTACTCAACGCTGAGCGATTGTTATCGTCATCATAAGTCACGGATAATTTAAAGGAAGTATTTCAATTTAAAATTTTAATCAAATTAATTTGGTTTCCTTTTATTTCTGAATGTTACTGTTTTTAACAAATAAATTGATAAGTGACATTTCGTCGACATAGACACGAGAAGACCTACAGGAATTTATGGTAGGCCGAAATTCTATTCACTCAAGATCAGTTACCAGTTACGGACCAACAAATTTTTCTTTCGTTTTCGACTATGCCTATTGTATACGTAGATTGACAAATGACAAAATGGAATGTGCCTACTTTAAAAAGAAATTTCTCACAAACGTGTATTACTGATTCTTGAGCAAAGTACATGTCAATGGAAACTTTGATATTTTTATAAAAATCGATAGAAAAAGTGAAGGATTGAGCTAAATCTTTCAATAGAAAAAAAACATGAAAATTGAATATGACAATTAGATTACAAGCAAAAATTTTCATCGAACAATATGTCGATCCGAGCAGCCAATAATTCATACCTCCAAGCAAGTACTGCTCGTAAATTACAAATAATCACTTGGAACGCAATTTTTGCAACAAGAACTATTCAATACGTTATAAACCTGAGAAAAGTGTATTACAATGTCTTTCGTTTTTCAAAAATAATATTATAAACTTATGCGTAATAAATGAATAAAATTACTTACGTTGCTATTAACTCTCTTTGATTTGTCAAAGTATGTGATCTCAATGATGATAATTGTTCACGAAATAAGCACAGCAAAAAATTCAAATTGGCATTACTAAAAAAAGCAAGGATAAACTTCGATGCTTCGAGAGAACTTCGATATTTTTTATCAATTCATTTTATTTTTTTAAAAGTGATATACATATACATATGTATATATATACATATATTAGAGTTTCGTTAATTATGATCCCGTACGAGATGAGCGGAAAATTTTTTACTGTTAATCGGATGTTAAAAGAGGAAAAGAATAATAAAAATTAGTGCAGTGTAGTAGTAAAGTAAATAGTGTAACTAGTGTAGTAAAAATTAATTAATGCTGCTAATACATTTAACTTTTTAGAAAATGAATACCTCTAAGACACCTCTAAGTTACAAGTAAGCAAGAGATCGGCTAATCTAGCGAGACGTTTCATGTGAGGCTTGATGCGTCAGTGAAATTGCGCGAGTTTGCGCTGACATTCAGCAGCAGCTTGCTGCTGCTGAAGTATATTTCGCCTGTAATTCGGTACAGCATTATTTCATGAGTTGTGGAAGACTGAGCTATGATAAATGCGATGATGATGTCAGGGACAGGTAATTGAATGTACGTTGTAAATCAGAAACTGACTTTTTATTCTAATTGTAAACCTCCGATTCGTAATAAGATACGTAAAAAACATAATGTTATTTTTTCAACTGAGCAATCATAAAATCATGTAAAAATTAATTAATGATGCTAATACATAAAACTTTTTAGAAAATGAAGAAATATAGAAATATAGAAGTATAGAAATATTATATATATAATAAGACGTATTTATGACCTAAAAGTGACGGACTAATGTCACAGATAATTGAAGTCACTACATATACGTTATAAAGATGTTGTTTCATGATGTCTTACTATTTTATTCTCATTAAACGTGATTTTTAAACATGATTTTAAATATTAATTAATATAGAACACTTCAGTTATATATATAATGCTATTTATTGCACAAAATAAAAAAATTTGTATTGAAGCATATAATAATACATATATTTTGTACAGTAAATATCTAATTACTAAATAGTTAAATTCCAAATAATAGGTAAGTAAATAACTAAATAGGAGTTTAATATTAAAATCTTAAAATATAATATTAATTATATCTTAATAATATCTTAATAACTAATAAGTAAATAATTAAATATTTAATTAATTAATAAGTAATTATATAATAAAGAATTAAAAACTTCAAAAATAAATTGAAAGATAAAGACGAATGAGAGAAGACAATTAAGAATTATTTATTCAAACTGTGTATAATAGGAAATGATACAAAATAGTCGCAGTTAATAGGAAGAACAATACATTTTCCATATTTTGATATTGGCCATGCTCTCAGATATTCTGATAGACTTTATAACGTTTATATGATAAATTATAAGCTCTGATGAATCATATGAATAATCATGAATATTTTAATATTTGTTTTACTATTATGAAAATAGCTGGAAAATTTTTTATAACACCTAAAATTGGTCACAAAAAAAATTGTGCCCAATTCTTCTCCAAAAGTTTGCACTATAAATATTTGTATATATAAACGGTAAGAAAGGATATTATTAAGACCATTTCTAATTAAAATAAAATATACATACATACATAAAATATTTAAAATTTGCCCTCCGCAAAATGAACAAGTAGATTTATTTAAAAATAAAATTGTCATACATGTAACGTACATTTCTTAGTTCATTGAATGAACATAATATAAATTACTAATTATGATTAAATAATAAATTCGAAATCTCTTTCAATGCTACACATAGTTAATTTAAAAATATGATTATCATATATTATTTTACTTTAAAATAGATAATTGCATTTACATTACAAAAAAAATAATAAATACAAATTTATGTAGTTTTCTGGCACATGTATGCAATATTAAATAAGTGATAATTTAGATCAAAACACACAATCGCAATGTTATCAATAACACGTGCATAATCCATACGAAAAGTGCCATCAAATTGCTTACGCAATTCTTTATAATTTATAATTCAATATTTTAGAAGAGAATTTAACGAAATATTATTTTATTACCTTGTTTGATAGTTTTTGGGGCGAGCGTAATAAAACAGACGTATCTTGTTATTCATTATCTTCATCACTGCTTGAATAGTATCTGCGATTTCTTTTCCTATGTCTACCACGTTCAGTTTCAGACGTAGATTGCACATCTGACGTATCTTCGCATTTTTTAAGTTTAGCATGGGCCTTTTAAAGATCATCTGTAATTAAAAAAATAAATACCAATCTGTAATTGAAACATAAATACCTACTTTAATTAGCTTATGTTTATATTCATCTATTTACTTTTGCTCAGTATAAGTAATTATAAATCATTAAATTTCATAAAAAAATTCCACAAAGATTTTTTGTTTTAACTTTATTATAAAAGATGAAATTATGCTAGCTAGGATATTATACATATATTATGTGCGACGGTTTGCAAGCATGAATTTCTATTATTTCATATAAATCGCTGTGATATCCCTCATAGTCTGGATTTTGACTGGTTAATCATTTTCTCCATTCTATTAAATCTAGTTGTTAGTTTTTCCTTGAGGTCTTCTGCTTGTTCGAGTGGTAATTCATGCATGAAAGTCCACATATAACGCAGTCTCAAACAATTATGGAATTCATATAACTACGCCATTCCATGAAGTGAAGAAAGCCCGGTCTCAATAAAATTACGAATATGACAAAAAAATAAGTAATTGTGATACAAGGTTTACATACTTGCAAGAGGAATCACTTCTGAAGTATTTAAAAAACTGGGCAAGACATGAATCTTTGCAAAATCATTGTCCTTGCCAACTTTGCGCCTTGGAAGAACTATTAACACTTGCTTACGAGTTTGCCAAACAAAATAATATAGAATGTCCAATCCTATAATAGAATATACTTAAACTAGCGACGATTAACTAGTTGAAAGATTTCGAAATGAGGCACAGCCACAAAATTTCTATCTCGTTCGATTCCTTTGTGAATCCTTTCAGAATTGCGAATCCTTTAAGAATCCTTTTCAAGAATTGCGAAGTAATATTAATTAACATTTTCTCCATTTTATTAAATTTGGTTGTTAACTTCTTCTTGAGGTCTCTGGCTTGGTCGAGTGGCAATTCCTCTATGAACGGAAGACCGAAGAGGATAAATGCTGTCGAAATAAATAATAATTCTTATGAAAATGTGTTACATACATACATAAAAAGTTAATTAAATTATTGATGTGATTTACATCATTAAATAGCTTCATTAAGAAGAATTTGATTTTTTTAATAAGATTTTTACGTTTATGATCAATATACGCACGGTGAAAAGTAAACGTACTTACGTAAGAGATAATCTGTTTCATATTCTACATCAGATTTAATTCTGCAATACTTAACAGTAAATCCGACATTTCGAAGTAGTTGCTTCAAATCTTCTTCGGGATTGATCGCGTAATGGAACGGCGAAGAGTATTTCTTCATGTAAATATAAGAACAGTATAATTAAAAATATGTAGTAGAAAATTTACAATTAGAAAATAATATCTAAAATATTAACACATATCCATACCTTGAAGTATTTGTCGTAAACTGGGTGATTTTCCATATAACCTGAATGCATCATGCGTTACGACAATGGCCATATGGAAACATCCTTCTGGTTTTAACATATCGAAAACATTTTTAAACTCTTGCCTGTTAAATGAGAAAAAAAAATATAATCATTTTCTAAAGTTATATATGTATTAGAATATTTTTGAACTACAAAATTAATTTTAAATTAATCTTATTTTAATATAGTATCAAAACCAATTAACATTTATTTATGTAGAGACATTCATACGCTCGACCAATACTAAGAAAAATATAGGTCCGAAAAGTTGTTTTTCTCGCCTATTTATTCACGGGATGGTTGGAAGATGATCAAGGGAATCTTGTAATCTCAAACCAAGAGATACGTCTCCCTAAAAAATATTCTTCCAACTTCGCCCGTTTAAATTCATTTGCTAGTATTGGTCGAGAGTATGAATGTCTCTATTTGAATTTATTGACTAGCGATAAAAAATTATTAATTAGTTAATTTATTTATGTTTTCAAAATGTTACAATTTTACCATAATTTTTTGCATTAATGTAGACAAAAAAAAAATTCAAAAGATCAGTTACGTGAAAATGTTTAAAAAAATTGAATAAGAATATATTATTTATTTAAAACAACTATTGTGAAATACATGTTTCATAGGATGATTATCTTTTTCTCTCATTCTGTCTCTATCTTTCACAAAATAAAAATTTAATTTTTACTTACTGAATGTCATTACGCGAATGCAAAGTCGGATACGAAAATATATGATCGAACTCTGCAACATATCTAGCCGGTAAATTTTTAGTTTGGATATCGAGGATGTCAAAATCAATTCTTTCGTCATTCATAAAGTTTCTCCTTGCATAGTCAATCATCATTTCTGAACTATCGGTTCCTTCAAGTAATAATTGAGAATTAAGAAATAATTTTGTCTTAATTTATTATTATTATTTTTTTTTTTTTTTTGTAATTGGTCCCCAATGGGGTTTTCACAATTTTTCCTTCTCCCACTTCCTTACTCTCTCTCCATTATCACCATTCCCTTCTATTCCCCTTTCCATCCACAAACCTCTTACATAGAGGCATGTGAGGATTGGGTCCGACCGGATTCGAATCCGGGACCCGTCAACTGTCAGACTGTCAGTCCGTGACTTACCAATCGACACCACTTATCACCCCTCTTAACTTCTTATTATATACTCTCTTATAATTTGTTCTTCATATTCTTACCAATTATTGTAGATTTTCGATGGAGCTCTGGTAAGAGATGATACCTGGTGTTCCCGAATGCGCAATTTATCTCCATACACTTTCCAGGTAGCTTTAGATGCTCCTCTACTAAATCCCAGCTTGAAGGATTCCAAGAAATATTGATCTCTTTCAATGTCAGTGCTGGATTGAATTCCATAGTTAATGAGTTCCTTAATGAAGTAACTAAAATTGAATGAAGACACTAAAGACACACTAAACACACTTAAATTTTATTATTTCCTTCTAGGATTTCTGTTTGTCGAAGTACCACGTGAATATATAAATTTATATATATTTTTTGAAATTAGCACACGGTAATAAGCACGGTATATAGCGCGGAACTTGTATGTCAAAACGTTGTACTACGAAGCCCAAACGTAATATACTATAGAATGTGGCCCGAAATTTTGGCCCTTTATATCCCTTTCCCCCACCAGGTATCCCTTCCACAGGCACCCGACTAATAGAAGAAAAACTACAAAGTGGGAAACAGCTATTGTGTATGTTCAAGTATTACATTTTTGGAAAATACACGGAATTTTTAAAAAAATATTTTCAATAAAATATATTTTTAGAAATTTATAAAAATATTTATAAAAATATTGTTTAAAAATGTGAAAAAAACTTGTTAAAGAATTGTTAAAAAATTAGCTTTTCACGAACGGATATAAGATCAATGCAACTAACCAAGTAATTGTTTATGTGCCATTAATTTATAATTAACCCAAAATGAATTAGAATTTCTTTATAGTTCTCGTAAAGCACAGTATATATATTTATATATAAGCTAATTTTTTAACAAGTCTTCAACAAGCTTATTTCACATTTTTAAAAAATATTTTTATTAATTTCTACAAATATAATATCATATTGAAAATATTTTTTTAGGGATTTCGTATATTTTCCAAAAGTCTAATACTTGCGATGAACATACACAATAGCTATTCCCCGCTTTGTCTCCCCACTATTTGTCAGATGCCAATGTGTGGGATAACAATGAACCTAAATTATATATATATATATATATATATATATATATATATAGTTTAAACGAAAGTTTTATTCTCAACCAATTCTCAGTAGCATAAGATGGCCTTCATATTGAAATAAAATGTAAATTTTTTAATAATATTATGGTAAGATAATTGCAATTAATAGCGTGCAATAATAGCGTGCAAAAGTGCTATACTTAAAGTATACAATACAAATATATACATATAAATGCAAATTTGACACGATATCGTATCATTAAAAACAGTAACTATAAATACATATAAATTTATTATAGATAAAATCGTGCAAGAAATACTTTTTTTGTAAGTCTTAATATTGTTAGTTAATTTGTATTAAAATGCATTAAAAATTAATACGTTTAATTCGTTATAAAATAGTGATATAAAATGCTTGCCATAATCTGTTCAACAACGATTCTGAGAACGAGAATGAAGAAACCTCCGCATTGATATAAAATATATTTATTTTTCATTTATTTTTTCTATAATGAAAAAGTTTTCTTCATTTTTCAAAAATAACAGTGTAACAGTGACGAGAATGAAAAGGACGGAAATGATGTCAAGCTGATATAAAATATCTAATGTTGTATCATAGAAATCACGATAGTTGGAGAAAAATCTCTATATTTTTTTCTTTCTTTTTACTTATTTATATATGATATTTCACGCCGAGTGATTGCCACTGTCACGATGTATCACAAACAATAAATCTAAGGAAATATTATGAAATTTTAAAAAAATTTGTAAAATTTATTTTATTTTTTATAATCTTTCTTAAACGCTTATAATATAAAAAAATAACTCTTAAGTAAAATTTCGTCGACGCAGACACAGTAAAACCTATAGGCATTTATAACCTGCAGGCAGAAATTCTATTTACTCAAGGACAAATACCACCTACGGACAAATAAATCTTTCTTTCATTTTCTGCTATTGTGTACCCACTGTGTTGTTAAATGACATTAGAAAGTAGAGATTTTCAGAGAAAATATTTTTTACGACCGTCTAATCTTGGCAGGAATAAAAAAAAAAGAGATATTACAATTAGACTACAAGCAGAAATTTTAGAACAATATGTACATATGTTGATCCAAACGGCATTTCATATTTCAAAAAAGCAATTTGCTCGTAAATTAGAAATAAATAATCAGAATTTAAATTTTTCGTATTAACAAAGAATTTGTTATATAATTTCGATAAATCCTTAAATCTTCCTTCTTTCATGTTATATTTGCGTACGCAAGAAACTTTGAATAGAATCGCGTTTTTCTTGAAATTATATCTCTTCAATTCTTTGACACGATTTAAAAAGTTATTAAAGCGTTTGACTTTGTTTTTCTTTTTTTAACAAATAAGACTTTAATACATATCTGATTGTGATTGTATTGCTAAATTTAACACAATACTTTTAAATCTATAAAAATTTTTAGAATTAAAAATAAGAATTTCTAATAATTGACATGTTTTGTTTAAAATTGCGATATTTTTAAAATTTAAAATTTTTTTATTTATTTCTAATTCGAATTGTAATTACAATTACTTTATGTTTCATATAAACGATAGATTTTATATGCGACGGTGTGTTTCGAAAAATGTTTAATGTGAATTTTCAATTTAACATGTTTTTATATTTGAGAATTTATATTATAAAATGTTAAATAATTAATTTAGATAGAGTACTACAAATTAATTGTTACACGATATTTAGCCTTTGTGTGATATTGTTAATACATTCTTAACCGTTTGTTATTTGTGCGGCGAGATGCAAATAGTAAAATAAAATTTTTATGCCATATTGTTCTTTGAAAAATGCATTATTTCCTGCGTTTATTAAAATTAACGATGAATAATTTGTTTTAAAGTAATCGTATTTTCGCAAATAATTATCGTGCGATTACAATAATAATTACGTTTAAAATGAAACGAATCATTGCAATCGTGCACACCTTCGTCCGTAGATCATCGATCATAGTTGTCGCAAAGAGTTGAAAAATGAATCTTGTAAAAAGCCGAAAGAGCACAGCGCAAAGTGTAGCGATCTGTTTTGCATTATTGTATAACGCGCGTATGCAATATTATAGATTTTGTGTTACAAAACATTAAATTTTTAATGGAATACTCGTAATAATTACAATTTTTGCTTATAAAAATGTTTTTTTACTTTTTTGACCGATAACAGTAATATACAAGGCTCTTTAACAGACACACTCTTTTAATAAATTTTATAATATCTTCATGTTCTATATTTAATTATACAAATATGGAAATTAATAACAATTATGTTTTATTGTTCAGATTATTTAGAAAGAAAAACATCGTAAATAGTCTCTTCAAGAAATAGAATATAACTATTCACGTTGGAATAACATAGAAAAACTGTGCACAAATTATAACGTTACCACTATATTTGAAAAAATTAATAATGACAAAACATATATTCATCTTGTAATTATTAGTAGATAATGGTCACCAGTGATAAATAAAATTCCAAAGATAAAATTCCAAAGATAAAATTCCAGTGATAAATAATATTCCAAAGATAAAATTCCAAAGAGAAAGAAGGACCTTGGATCGAAACGTTGTGTAATAACTTTTTATATTAAATATATGCCAGTTGGGTCGAAGTAATAATTATCTTTGGAACTTGTAATTATTGTTAACAGAAAGATTATAAAAATTACGAATCTTAATATTAAAACTATATCTATGATAAAAATATGCATTGATAGTAAATAATATAAGAAAAATATGCATAAAAATAATTTTAATAAAAAATGTTATAATAAAAATGTTATAATAATCCATAACTAACATTGTTTATAAATATCTCAATTAATTAATTATTCAGTCGCTAGTGGATAACTAATTAAAGTTTTAAAATAATTGACCAGAACTAGCTTCAAAGATTTATTAAAAATTCACGACGTTTCGACCATGTGGTTGTGGTCCTTATCAAGTAAATATACTAAAAGTACATATATACAATTAGATGAGGTTATTTTTACAAATTAGAATAATTGTTAAGAAGAAGGTAGCCCCTTACAAATAAACGTTGATAGACAATTAATATTCAAACGTATCACATATCATATAAGTTGAGTTACAGATTAAAAAGTTAAAAACAAGTCAGCAACATGTCACAACTAAGGATCGTCAGTTTCTGTTTAAATTAAGATAAAGCCATTTAGACGACCTTTATTATTTTGTCATATATATTATTCAAACATTCTGTGTCCTTTTGTGAGTTGATCGTGTTGTCAAATTTTTTAATAAAGAACATCTCTGCTAACTCTCTCTTTCTTACATGTTTCTCGCTATGTAAAATATTATAAGTTTTCCAATCAAAATCATGCGCAAATTCCGATCTGTGTTTACTAATGACGGAATGAGATGACGGATGCAATTTAATATTGTTACAATGTTCTTTGAAACGTGTGCTGAGATGTCGTTTAGTCTGGCCTATATATGAGGCATTACAATCATTGCATTTTATTTGGTAAACCACATTAGTGTTTCGGTCTTTAGTTAGTATGTCTTTCCCACACTTTATTATAGTATTAAGTTTTTTAGGTAAACTATAAACCACTCTCAAGCCACTATTTTTCAAGGAATAAGCAACATTGTCAGTAACATCCTTGATGTATGGTAACGAAATATATGGAATTTTTTCAGAAGGTTCAAAATTAGTGATGTTACTTATATTATCGTTATGTTTCAAAAAATTGATTCTCTTATGTATAAACTGTTTAATAATTTGTTTAGGGAAACTATTTAATAAAATTTCTTTAACTATTTTAATATTTTCTCTGTGGAAGCAATCGTTCGATAATAATAAAGCGTGATCAACAAGATTATAAATAGTGTTACATTTATATTTAAAAGGGTGGTTAGAGAGATAATTTATATATCTACCCGACCATGTGGGTTTTTTGTACCAGTTGGTTATAAGTTTATTATCCTGACGTATAATGGTAGTATTTAAGAAAGTGATTGAAGAATTACACTCTATCTCATGTGTAAACTGTAAACGTTTGTGGTACTTATTAAACGTAGTTAGTATTTCATTAACATTAGTGCGTGGTATTATAGCGAAGATGTCGTCCACGTATCTATAATACATTGGAACGCAAAAACCCAACGATTTTAGACAGTGTGTTTCTAGA
>OX424443.1:15637815-15864932 GCA_949152495.1 Lasius fuliginosus | reverse complement strand
AAAAATCTGCCATTAACACAGATAGAGTGCGGTGACTCTGGGACACCTTGTATAATCCATATTCGAAATTTTTCATCTAGAATTTCGAGGGAAACGCCTTGGAGAAAATTATGAGCTTGATCAGCGCTTTAATAATACAGACGGACGCGTACAAGGAGCTCGAATGCGACGCGTATTTTCGCGTTCATATCCTTTGCGTTCATCCATCTTATCAGCAGAGGAACATCGGAACAGCTCTTTTGAACGCTTGCATCCGAGTCGCGTCCACGTTGAATATGACGGCCATCGGCGGCGTTTTCACATCCGGTCGCAGCCAATCGCTCGCCCTGAAACTGGGTTTTCATCTCGTCTCGGAAATTCGTTACAGTCGATGGGTCGTCGACGACCAAGTTGTGTTTGACGGTACCGGCAAAGGGAATTACTCGGCTGCTTTCATGGCAATGCGAATATCTCCCGAATAATCGCTCAGCAAGTCCTGAAATTAGAGATCCTCAAGTAAGAATCATTATTTATTATCATGCGATATAATGAATAAATTGATACCGTGCATCGATACGAAAAAATTATATCTTTACCATACGAGAGTCTCAATTTTCTTGTGCAGCTAAGGTAGAAAATTTGATATATCGCACACACTTCCAGTCTACGATAATGTACCAATTTTGAAAATATAATATATAGATAATAAAATCAATCAGATATAAAGTGCAGTATATATTTCACACTTAAGCATAAGCGTAAATGTAAATAAATATAAAATCTTCGTATCATATTAGAAACGCTGGCATATTAGTGATCATTATTTTTAACTGCAAAATATTCTCGAATCGTGTGAAGCTGGCGAGACTGAAGCCTTCCTTCCGCGAAGCGCCAGCAGATGGCGCCGGCGTCGCGCGAGCGGCGGCGCCCGTTCGAAACGAAACGCGTGGACGTGCGCGCGCGGCCTACGATGGGATGCGCAGTGTGACGGTCGTTGGCGGTGGATCGAGTGAGTGCCGAGTGCCGGCAGTCAGTGCACAACGAACGGCCCGAGGTCTGTATTGATATATCGTACCTATTCGCGTTCTCGCTCTCGCGAGAGATACGCCGCCGCCGCCGCCGCCGCCGCCGCCGCCGTCGCCGTCGCCGTCGCCGGATTCCGGGCCGCGCGACATATTTCGCGGCGAGTAGGAGAACGCGAGCGGATTTTCCGTCGTTATTGTTCGCGTGCGTGTCGTCCGTGAACGTTCTCGGCTTTCGGTGCGTGACTTACGCGGTGTGCGATGGTAATCTTGGAGTGACGGATTCACGGAGCAGAGCCACACCGGGGCGACGAGAGACGAAGGAAAGAGAGAGAGAGAGAGAGAGAGAGAGAGAGAGAGAGAGAGAGGGCGGAAGTGCGCGACGAGTCATCCCGGTAAGTACACGGATCTTTTTTCGATACGAAGAATCTCCGACACGAGAGACACCTGACCCTTCCAATACACGTGCCGGTTTGTCTCGTGGAGACTTTTGCACGCTTGCGAAAAGAGCACGTCAATCATATTTATTAACGATTATTATGTTTACTGCCTTTTATTACTGCTTCATGTTGCTTTCATATTATTATGGCTCTGTAATGAGGCACTCGGAGGATAATACATAAAATGTGTTATCGACTTTAATATATTTTTGATTCATGCGCATCGCTCTACTCGAGTAAAGGAAAGCCTGAAATGAAGAACAATTTCGAAACATTTGTGTGTTATTTGAAACCGGGAATAATATACAGTTGATTCTCCTGCGAAAATAAAGTAAATTGAAACGGATCGATAGGGATTTATTACGCGAAGTGATAACAATGGTAAAATAAAAGAATAATTAAGTTCGAAAGTATCAAAAATATTATGTGTAGCTTTTCTATCTCAAAAACATTAAAATTATTACATACTATATACAGAGAATAACATCAATTGCTTCGGAAAAATATCGTTTTTTATCTTGGATTATCTGTTTGCGGAGGTAGATAATAAATATGGGAGGGATAAATATAAGTTGCTTCTCGTGAAATTAAATAGAGAATAAACTTTACGCGCGAGCATAACGAGAGATCTCAGCTGTGATAAAATTTCGCTGCACTCTGGTTTGGTTTTCGTTATCGCCGAGAATTCCTAGCAATCTCGCGTCTCGAGTGACATTCGCGCGTGACATTTCTTCGAGAACAATCGCCAAAGCCTTTAAAGCTACCTTCGTAAATAATGCTTGAATTTCGGGAAATTACGGTACGACGATAACGAACGGAGAACGCGTGTAATGTGTGTTTCCGCGGAAAGAGAGAAAAGATTCGGAGAAAGAGATATGGAAAATCGGTTGCATCGTCGTAAAAGATTCGTAATTTACTCGACAACGTTGAGCATTATGTTTTATGTTGAGAAGTTTTCGAGCAGCGATGATAATTATCTCGTGTACGATTATTTCGCGCGATGACGTCGAAGTCGATTTCCATGGGACATCCTTGGAACACGAGGGTCAACGAGGTCAACACGCTTGCTCGACACGATGTTTAACGATCCGGAAAATGCTCGGGAAGAGGGGGAGGGGGGGGGGGGAAGGGGGAGAGGGAATCGACTTATGCAAGGAGACAGGCTGTGGAGAAGCTATGCCTGTATCTTAATTTCTTAATCAATTTTTGGAGAATCGTAATGAGGGAGAGCTGTCCTTTATGCAACATGTGTGTTATTGTTAACATTTTCCGATATTTTTTTCACTACATATAAAAAAGATCCTATTTTTTTTTTTTTTTAATTATTTATGTGTGTTTCTCAGAGAGTAAAGAAATTGCCGAAATCTGAATAGATAATCAAATTCCGTTTTCTTTCCTCAATTTCAAGCAACTGTATATACTAAATTTGTATATTTTTTTTTAATACTAAAAATTGAAGCTTTTAATATTATAAGAGATTCGACAAATAGAGTCTCACGGTCTTCTGTCAAATCTCGTTTTGAATGAAAGTTAAAAGTATTATATTTACCGGGGCATTCTTCTAGCGTCAAGCGGAATGGAATTGTGCGCTATCTTAATAAAGTATCGCTCACACCGCGATTTTCTCCAGGTAAGGTTATAACGCGAATGGGCAAGGTTAACTTTGACATTACCGCACGCACAATGACCTGAAATGCGTACCTAATCATATATACGAGCTTTCGTATAGATACAGAGAAAGCTATTTAATTAATTAATTTATTAATTATAGATTAATTAAATTAATTTTTAATTGTTTCAAATATTTACATATGCGAAGAGACATACAAATCTAATTACATTTTGTTATATATTTAATGGTATAATACACATACAATTAATATATATATATATATATATATATATATATATACCTACATATATTAATACATATTAGATAATATATATGTATAAGTATATATATAATTAATTATATATGTAATAGTATAATTAAATAACAAATTATATGTTGAAATGTACCGATGAAAGTGTTTCGAATACAGAGGTTAATTTAAGGAGGTTTACTCGAACCTTCCCGCGAGCATAGCAGACTTTAATGAGTTAGGTTAACGCGGAAGTCGTTCCTTCGTATTGCTAAACGCTTCTTATCTCGGGGCCCATTAGATATCGTTGGTTATCGGATCCGAGGGTGGGAATCGGGAGGGGGGAAGGAGGGGGGAATCTTTGCTGCCGATTACGGCTGTACCGGAAGCGGAATGTCGTTACCGAAGCGACGATGATCTGTCGCCGATGGTCTCGCGAGGATGTTTGCGCGCTCGTGCGCAGCATGGAGCATCCGCGCTAATGACGATGATAATAATAATAATACTAATGACGATAACGTCGAAACGCAATCTAGGAGAACCTAAATACAGGGCTCCGTTCCAATTATCGCGTTTGCTCAATAATGCTGCAAGTCTCGCGTGGACGAACCATTCGAACCCTCATGTAAAGTCCAATATAATAAAATATAAAAAGATCTTAATGATGGAAAACGTAATTAAGTGCAAAAAATTTTAATAATAAAATAAAATCTTAATAATACAAAATGTAATTAGATACAAAAAATCTTAATGATAAAAATCTTAATTTTAATAAATCTAGAAAGAGTCATCAATTGCGCGATAAATTTCGGGAGAATCGCGTAAAATTTATTAATCGCACAATTGATGACTTTCTAGATTTATTAAAATAAAATATCAATGCCACAAATATTACCATTATTCTTACAATTATTGAATATATAGATTATACACGAATGTATCAAATTCCCGTATTTTTAATCTGTAAAAAAAAAACAATGTTTCTATTCTTATTGCTTTTGCTCAGAAAATGTTTGTTTCGATCGTGTATCGTGTACAATGACATTCTTGCTCTACGCTTGAAGCAGAGGAAAAACGAGACGGATACGTGTAACGATATGCAAGTGTGTAAAATAAATAAATGTTAATAATGTAAAAATTTGACTGTGTGAATTGCACCTGGAGATGCGACTGTTCGAAAGTTAATTTCACGCACGCGTACGCTCTCTCACGCTATAAGGGAGAACAGTGGCGGTATTTATGTGCACCAAGTGAGAGTACTCTCGTCTCGAGGACGGTCACTCAAGTAGTGAATTACGGGAGTTAACGATAAAGTACCGGCAAATAATACGAGAGGAGGAGGAAGAGGAGGGGGAGGGTCTCTCGGTCGTCGCTCTCGCTTTATATCGTCGATAAATGTTATCAATAGACACTTCTCACTTATTCGATGTGGGAATGTTTCGTTAATATTTAACTCCGTTATCCCATTTTTTATGTAAAAATCGTGCGAAGAAATACACTTGTATATATATTTTAATCGAGGGAGAGAGAGGGAGAGAGATATGTCGCTTGGAAATGTTATGTTTACATCTTTCGGAAATAAAATCTTTCTTATTCCACAATTTAATCGATTGCGGCATTTCACAGGAATTCGTCCGAACTCTGTCCTGTCATATCAATAGAAACGTGCTGACTGTTGACTGTTACGATTTCTATAGATCATTTTGTTTATACATATTTGTATTCAATGCGTGGACACTCGAGATTATCTGACTTATGTCGGACCTTGAATTATTTTGATGGAACGATAAAGATTTTGCACTATATGTTTTCCATCGTTCGTGTCGAAGTTTGCTAATTTTCTATTTGTGTTTGTGTTCTAATATAATTATTTACGAGATGTTTCTCGAAACTATGTGTTTTTAATGACAATTTCGTCACAAGGAGACATTTTACGTATATACATATATATTCTTACTTTGATTTAAGATTATGGCAAGTGAAAAAGTTTTAGTCGTAACCGTAAAACCATAAACAAATCGACAAAATCACAGTCAAACATTCTTACTACGTTGACAATGCTTGACTGTGATTGGTCGATTTGTTTACGGCCTTACGATTACGATTAAAACTCTTTCACGTGTCACATGGCCTTTAGACGTAAATCTGGAAAACTGTCAGAATATTCGTCGCCATTTTGGCGCCGATTGTACGCGGTTATTGACCTTGCTCGTGACCTCTATCGCAATTACGGCGCGTTCTGCGCTTTTCAAGGATATTGAGTTACCGCTGATCGATGAAATACTCGCGACGCTTCTTTCCGCTCCGTTTCCCTCGCTTTTCCCGAGTCCCGATATATTCGCGGTTCATCAAAAAATTCCTTTGTCATTTTTCTCTCTGATATTATACAGCAGATGGTCTACCGATGCGTTGAACATACTCTCTCAACTTTAAATTCTCCGTAAAAGAGATTAATGACGATAAATATGTCATCTTTCAATATGCAACGTTCTAAAGAATTTGCTGATTATAATCTAAAAAAAAATTTCTTAAATTAAAAATAAAAATTAATTAAAATAAAAATATTAATAAAAATAAAAATTAATTAAATTAAAAATTAATAGAATTAGTTGAAAAAAACACAGATATCCTTATTTATATATCTATAATCAAAAATTTAATTTACGCCAAAATCCTGAATTACTTGCGACAACACATTGAATGGTCGTAACTTTCATTTCCCTTAATTTGTTCTTTTCGCGAGGATGTTCGTTAGTAAGGAAATGCTTTGGGCGCGAGAAAGGGCCTTTTTGCGCGCGGGCCTTTGTGTAGCGTATATGAAAAACTTACCCTATATATGTGTCCGTATATGAAACGTACCTATACATATGTTACCTGAAACGCGACTTGATTTCTGTAGGTGAAATTTGATGCACGTTTCGTATACCTACGTCTGTAAATGAAACTCTATTTGTTGCGCGTGTAACGTAGCCAACGCATATGTATGCGCAAATATATATACAGGCGTGGATGTATGTGTAATGCGTGGGATGTACACACCCTTTTCCGCGGCACTCGGTTCACAGAATCCAGACAAAAAAAATATGCCCAATAAAAGTAACTCCGAAGCTGTTTTAGCGGGTCTCTTTTCGTCTCATGTCAGCTTTCTGACCGAAGGAAGAGTCTGATTTATTGCGGTTAAGAGATATCTCCGTGACTTGAATAAGTGAAGAGCCCAGTATGTGAATGATAATCGGATATGTGTCCTTCGTCGCTTATTTTCTCGACGAGACTGCTATCTCACTCCTTATTGCAACTTAATCTCCAGGAAGTATTTCTGTAGAATCCTTAAATTTCCAGTTTAATTTACATTTCTGTCACATTTATTCGTTATTCAAAAGAAAATTTATTTAAATTATTCATATTTCTTACAAAAGAACATACCCAATTACTCCTCGCTCATGAGCTTTTAATGAGCTTTGGATATATTGTAACACAAATAAAAAATAAGAGAAGCGCGTTTCTATTGCTCAATCCTACTTTAAAAAGTTGAAACATCGGCTTAAAAATCACTTTTCATGTTTTTTTTGAGCGAATATTGCCGGTAAAAGATAAGATATGCTTCAAATAAAAGTTTTATGGCTTTTAAATATACTTTATAATAATGCATTCTCCGATTTTTCAAGAATGTCATATTTTTCAAAATATCTTTCTGTCTTCCGTCAATTTTTAGGAATTTTGAAATTTGTTCAATAGCAAAAATTAAAGAGCATTTAATGTCAAATTTAACCAATATGATAAAGTTGTTTTTTGAAAATACATTTTTCCTTAGACGCAGTTGCAAATAAAATTGTTGTTGCATCAATGTTTCTATATACATTTATTTTTATATATATTACGTTGTATTATTCTATTAACTATTGATGTCTCATCAAAAACGTTCGGCTAGCTTTATTTTTAATCTTTGAAAACATTCTTATCTTCGTAGAAATAGAAATAGAAATTATTTATTGCCATATCTGCCGATACAATTTTTCTTTTGGAGCATTTTTTTTCATATTTTTTACCGTTTCGACGATATTCGCTCAGAAACATGAAAACCTATTTCTTTTCGAAGAGATGCTTTAATTTTTTAAAGTGAGATCGAGCACTTGAAAAGAAGAATATGTATCTCTTATTTTTATCTATATTACAACATATTTAAAGCTCATCAAAATCGTGGAAGGAGGATAGTTGGATATATTTGTTAGAAAGGTTTCTGTCAAGTACACTAACGTTCTAAATTTTAATTTTCAATGACTCTGTTTTTTTTTTAAATAATGTTATGTCGATTACACACACAAGGTCGCCTGATCTCATGTCGTCCTCGGAATAGAGCGAGCATATCAGCGACGATGATTCTAATTTTTATCGAGCACCGTTATCATTTGCAAACATTTCTTTATCAGAATCACAAAACACACACACATATACATGATCGCACAATGCTGCGCATAATGATAAACATGCCGGTTATCCTTCGTAGCCAATACGATTCCTTGTATTTTCGATAGCAGACTATTATTTCACTCTCGGAGAGAGAGAGAGAGTGAAACGATTATTATTTCGTTTCTTTGTTACATAGCACTTTTCAATGTTTAACACAAATAAATATTTTATGTATTAATATGAGAATTTTTGAATAATTTTAGCGATCAAGAGGATAAATTTTTTAAATAAAAAATAGATTATTAATTATCGAATTTTTCTGCAAATAGTACGTAGCACATTAAATATTTATATAATATATTGGATAAAAATAAAATAATTGAAATCGAAAATTTTTTTATCGGAAAATAATTTTATGCCTATATAAAAGTAAACGCAAACATTTGTTAAATAGAGTTGCATATTGTGTGTATGTATATTATTTCCCCCATTATTTTTCCATCGATTCTTCTGCTCCGCGGCTTATATAATATTATATTCCCCATCTCCCTCTTTCTTTTAGCGAAGCTTTGATTAAGAGCCTTCTTGCGAGATTAAAGGATTAATTGAGCATTTTCGGCATTAAGGACTCACAAAATACTCTTCTTTTCGAGATGCGGGTTTATATTCAAGCACAATCGGAATCCCTGGCTCCTTTCCTCTTTTCTGGACCACCTCGAATCTTGGAACAATATTGCTATCGACGGGGATCTCGCGGCACTCGTCTTTTCCGGCATTCTCCCCTGGGACGCTTTTATCGCGAATGTTTACAGGGTTTATCTTCGCACCCTCTTTCTCTCCTGTGACTGCCACCAAGAGTCACTTTTACGTTCGCGACCCCTCCTGATAATATACCGGGTATGCACGTAGTTACGTGCACCCTCGCGAGGAACACGAGATTTTTCGTAGGGTGTCGCGCGGCGAGTTTTAATCTCTACGGAGTCCGAGGAGAGCAAAGAGCCGCTAAAAAGGTTTCCTTTGAAGAGAGGAACGCCCTCTCTTTTAGTGACAAATTCTATTCGCCGGCAGAATTTTTGAATGAAAGGGAAAAAGAGCAACTGGATTGAGAATGAGAAAACGCGAAAACGCGAAATTGCCGAAAGTTGAACTGTAAAATTAGATTTAATCAACTTCTACACGATAAGGAAAAAAATTTGAATTTCGTTAAATTTCGAGCGAGCGATAAATTTCATTTTCAACGAACTAAATATAATTTATATTTATTATCAAGGACACGGCTCTGAGTAACTTTCAAAAGGTTTTAGCCGTCGCTCGTAGTTTATTAAAGTTATTAACAAAATTAATTGAATATTCTTATTAACAAAATAATTGAAATCCGTGAGGTCGGCCCTTAATATGCATAATTATCGTACATTTATTCAACGCATTATTTTTTTTTTTAATATTGTTTGCGAGATTATTAATTTATCATTGTTGGAGTCTAAGCACTCGCAGATTTGTCTAAAACAACATAATTAACTCGGAAACTGTTAAATGTCGTAAGAGTAACGTAATTTGCGCGTCGCGCAAGAAGATAGAAATGACCGGCGGGCTCGTTTTTGTAAAAGACGACGGGGAGAGATAAAGAAATAAGGGGCGTTCGTGCTGCGCGTGCCTTCACTGCTTTTTAAAGGTCGTGACGTGTGCAGGTGCAGCCCTCGTGTTTCGGCGGGGTTCGCACGCGATTCCGACATTAATTTCAGATCGCACGCGTGCCGCGGTAACTTCCGCTGACGTACTCCCCTTCCTGCCCCCCCCTGCCCCCCTCCATCCCCCTCCCTTCTCTCCGCTCGTGCTGCCGGTTCGCGTGCATCGTTTCCATATTTCTGCCTAAATCGTGTCATTTAGGTAAGCGACTTATAATTTGCCATGCGTCTTCATGAATTTGTCACTCGCTTTGCGCTGGAAAAATTACTGGATCCGATTGACATTCCGATGATATTCACATTCGAATTCTCTTGCATCGGTATAATCATCTCTTTCTTAAAGTTTAAAAAAATTGTTTTAAATTAAAAAGAATTTTTTTTTAAATAAATTTAATACTACTATTTAACGTTTAGAGAATTCAGTTTTGGATTTCACGATTATTTATCTTTTCTGAATTATGTAATTTATATACGATGTCGTTATTAAGTTAATTTAACTATCTTTATTCGTTATTTTTTTTTTTTTTGCGATACTCATTGCTAAAATAAAGCAAATAATTTTTTATTATTCAAGATCACGAAATTGTAATGGCTAACTTCAATGGTATTCGAATTACATACGTTTGAAGAAGCAGATAAGTAACATATTGCGGAAATGGTTTCCTCGCTGTTCCCCACGCAACAGAAATGCCGTCTTAGAAATTTATTACGGCACAGTTTCAGAATTTATGAGAAGGTTCAAATGCGATGCACATAAATTTTTTATTTTTTTAAAGAGATCGGTCTATATAGTTCAATGGATTGTACAAGAAAGTTGATATTCAGGTATAAGATATGATCTTAAAACCGTGATAATCTCAATTAGTTTAGTTATCTAAGCTGCGGAAAAATATACGTGGCCATTAGTCATCACGAATAAATATTAAGATATTTTTTTTGTGTTTTTTCACATCTGCTAATCTGTGTGAGATTATCGCAATTACAATAATATTCTTAACGTCGTCTAGAATTTTAGAGAGAAAGACAGTCTCTGTCCGGATGTTACATTCATCAACACGTGATAGAGTAATCTATTCTCTAGGTTATATATGCATATATAGTGTAAAATTCTCTCCATTTTGCAAATATCCTGCCGTGCAATATTTTCGACCGCTACTGTCATCTGAATCACTTCTGCTCTCATCACGTCTGTCGGCTCGGTAATTTGGAAACTTCACGAGCGCTCTGCGCTCGGGAGTCTGCACACTCGCAACTTGTATTGAATTATACAATGCGTCGCGCGCTCCATAATGATGCACCTCATTCTGCGAAATTACCGCCAGATAGAGATGCTCGCAACTGCGGAACTGCGGGAGGTGAGGCGATTATTGTGCATTCGCACCGATGCTGCATTATGCGAACTGCTTGTCACGATGAGACTGGAATATTACATAGTTTAACGAAAAGCAATTTTCTTTTAGATTTTAAAGAAGAGAGCAATTATTTTCTCCTAAGTTTTTCGAAATACGATTCTCGTCGTAATTTTGAGAAATTCGTTGTTTTGGAAGAGTGAAAAATACTATTTTAATGTACTTTACACAAAACTATGTGGCGTGTTGGAAAAATTTTAATTCATTAAAGATTAAATATAGTGTTGGAATTTATTGTAAAATTTAAGGTTAATAAGGTTTTCGTGATTAAATATTGGTTCCATTGCGATAAAGTTGTAAATTAAATTGTCGAACAGATATGTTCAAATTTTATCAATTTGAATTTAAAGAGTTTTTGCGTTGCTAATGATGAAAACAAATTTAACTATAATTTATAAAATTTTCGAATTTTTGCAAAAATTTATATGAGAATTTCGGATTATATGAATTAAAATTGATATAATTTGACATATCCTATATAATAGATAATTATCCTATATAAAAGATAATTTAGATATAATTATTTACAACCTTCCTGCAATATAAACCCAATTTAATATTTGATTATGAAAATCTTATTATAATCTTAATTTTCAGAATAAATTCTTTTGAGAGTTAAAAAGAATATATTTACTCTTGAATGGAAAATGAAACTTTTCTAATATGTTGACGTATTGTAGCAGTAGCATAGTATAATTTATGCTAAAAAATAGTTCTTTTCACAATTTGATCTGAAATTTCTCAAAATTGTGACGCAATAAAGTTTTGTATCGAGTGTCAAAAAGCTATAAGAAATAATTATCCTTTCTCTCGAAATTTTCTTTTTTTTGTTGAATTCTGTTATCGGCCGCTGGTTGCAAAGGCGTGAATTCCAAAATTGTATTATCGCACTGCTATTGCTTTCGCGAATCTTTCCTGCTGAAGATGCAAAAATGTGGCGTATATGATGTTCGTAATATATAATATTTTCCATCGTGATTTTCTCAGGCGAATGATAACATCATTAGATAATTTGAGTAAAATGAATTTTTAATGATATTTATTAAATCTATATCCTATTTCATCATGTTTCTGAATGAAGAGAGAGAGAATTACGCAAATATACTACGTTATAGATACTCTTTTTATAAACTTTTTCGAAAGAAAACAAGTTTTCTCAAGAGAATAAGCTAAAATTCTATTCAAAAGATATTTTATGCGTCATAATATTCAATTTGTAGATATTATACAGGATGTCTACTCGCTGGAAAAACCGGGAAAACTGGAGGGAAAATCGAAGGGATTTTGTTTTATCTTGAAAAATCCGGGAATTCTCATGGAATTTTATTAAGATTCAGGGAATTTTTTCAAAAATTGTGTCTTTGATAATTTTATTGACGATCTCTTTTTATATCAAGGTCTTAAATTTCGTAGAAAATTGTTTAATTTTTTAATAATATTTAAATAAATTAGTACTCCTGAAGACGTTTATAATAAATCATTTTTTGTTTTATATTTTTGCATATATCTTTAGGGTTTAGATATAGCGATATATTGCACTTTGTTATTGTCCGAATTAATTTTACGATTAATAAATCAATATTAAATGCTGGAAAAACTGCATTCTTGGTAACTTTCTTTGTAATCGTATGAATAGAAAACATTAGAAAGCGCATACAATAAAGAAATTTATTTCAAAAAGCTGCATCTACTTTGCTTATTTTACCTAGAATTTGAAACGAAAATACCTGGAAGATTAGGGCAATTTTTAAAAGATTTAAGTAGACACCCTGTTATATCTTTTTAAATAGATTTTTTTTTTAAATGAATAGATTATGAATAGTAAGAGTGTTTTTTTCGTATAAACGTGCGAAATTGATGAACTTGAGAAATCGATTCACACTTGATTCACGAGAGGAAAATTAGAAAATTCAGATTCCTTGGGCGCCTTTAGTAGCTTCTCTGCCAGAAGGCGCCCGTCTAAATTTACTCTCGGGCCATCTCTTTCACGCCCCCTCTTTTTCCACGTTCCCTCTTCCTCTTCTTCCCCTTCACTCCGGCTTTCCGGTTTCTCGGCGCCCTTAACGACGCTCTCACGGAAGTTCGTTAATGTACATGCCTGTCCTATTATTAGATCGTCTCTCTCGCGTTTGTTCGCCCCTTTTTTTTCGGTCGCGATTTCTTAATCTTTCCCCCCTGTGCCCCCCCCCCCCCTGTTTCTCTCTCATTGCGGAATCGCGAGATCGATCGATTCTCTCGCTCGCGAGTCACGAATTCGCGTCGTGTCGCGATTGGAATTCTCTCTCGTGCTTTGAGAAAACGAACGATGGCAACGCGATACTTCGCTCCCGCGGTCGCTCGAAGAGAAAGGAATGGAAGAAAAAAGAAGGAACGAGGAGAGACAACGAGAGGAAGCGGGAACGTTTCTCCTTATTCCATTAAAAGCGAGTTTACATGGCTCGCTCTTGAGTCACGAAGTCGTCCCCGAAGTGAAAAAAAGGTGGACAAAGTAAACAACGATCATCCGCGGTTGGAATGCGGTGAAAGAAACCGCTCCACAGTTACGTTTATTTTGTACATTTTATCTGTAGCGTTATATATATTTATTTAATAATTTCACCGAGTCGCTGATTTCGAGTCCCTTGATTTTTATCTATAAGAAGCTGTATTTTGATCATGAACGTTATAAGGATAGTCAGGTATTTTAAATAGAATTATTCAGTTTATAGATTCTTCTTGTCATATTTTATCAAATTTGAAGAAAAAGCGAGAGAGGATGAAAAGGGAAACGATAAAGTCATATTTAGAAAACCATGGTGAAAAAAATTTGTATTCTAATTTCAGTTAGATTGTAATTAATTTTTATTAAAGTGATATACAATAACAGTCTAATTATATATAATTCCCATAAGAATATTAGTGATAATTTTATGCAAATTTAATCTTATTCTTGTATGCATCCTCTCGCTCCCTAATATGTTTTTCCCGAGACGCCCTGTATAGGAGCGAGTTATACATATATGATACTTAAGTGAAGTTCTTTAGTCTTTCGCTAGTATTACTAGCAGACTGCTTCTCCTAGCGACTCGGTGGGAGTTTTCCTTTGCTCTTGGCACAAACGATAGGTACTAAAACTGCGGCGAGGGCTCGAAACAAAGCCGGCGAAGGCAGTACGCGCCATTTTCGCGCGATTTCCTTCTGCGCCGATGATTGCTGCACCGACGTTTTTGTCTGCCGCGATGCAACCGTGTGGAAACGAAGAATAATTTCTGCACGGAAACGCCGTCTGAAATAGCGCAGCGTTCCCCGTTCCATTATTCCCCCGATAAGAATAAAGGTGGGCGAACGAATTCATCGTTCGTTTCTTTCCCGCAATTATCATCACGTTTATACTCGTCGTTTAAGCCTTTTTGCCCAGAAGTTGCGATAACGAAGGACGTGAAAAATAGACCTATTTTATATAGATTATATTGAATAATTCATTATATTCCAGATAAAAAATAAAATTGAAAAATATTCAACTAATTTTTAATTGAGTTTTTAATTCAGTATTTTAAAAAATTATTTATTTTACTTTAGTCATTACATATAAATTTTAATTTAATTAAAATATCAATTTTTTTATTTTATTAAATTCTTAAATTTAAAATTATTATTATTAATAATAAAATTTATTGTATAGCTTAATAAGTAAAATGATCTTTATTATAAGAAGAATAATTATTTATATTATTTACAAATTTAACAAAACTTATTTTCTATTTAAAAATAAACTATTGTTTCCTTAATATTATACTTAATTATAGCTATTTAAATTTTTTTTAAACAAAACTATAATTTTTAATTTAAATTTATTTATTTAAAATTACAATTAACAAATAAAACAAAAAATTAGTAATAAAAAAATAATATATAAATTTAAGTACAATTAATTTTAGATAAAGATGTCTATTCGAAATTTGAACCATATTTAAGATGTAATAAGAGGTCAAGCGGTATGATATAATGTGATAAAAAACTTTGAACATTTCTACATCTCTAAAAATTAATGTCTTCTTCAAAGGTTTAACTTTTTTTTTTTCTCTCTTGTGATGTTCTCTTTGCTATAAAATTCTGTATTTTACGAGAATAAGACTTTTTATGGCTTTCCCGATGTCTATGATCTTCTGCAATGAGCGGAAGTGCTTGACACCTTCAGTTCACCCACGTATCCTTTCTCAGATATGTGTTAACGTGATTAAATGACGGCAGCTATAAGTATAATGTAGCAGAAACATCTGCTACACACAAGCATTACAGCGATGCTCACTTTGACATACAATGTAATATTTTCATTTTTTGAAATTATTTATATTAAAAGAATTTTTAATTGCACATAAGATAAAGTTTAATTATATATCTTCTGTTTAGTATTATAGAGTACATTCATATCTATGTTGAAATCAAATAATACGAAATAATAATGCATTAAAATTTTGAATGTAATTTTAACTGTATTAATATAGTATTATACTTTCTTACATGTCTATAAAATATGAAAAATTTAATACACTATATTTATATGGCTCTATTTCTTTATTTTTTATATATAAAATTTAATCTTATTTTTGTATGCATCCTCTCGCTCCCTAATATGTTTTAAATATAATGAAATATTATTCTAGAATGTGTTAACTGTAAATAAGAATCACTTAGTTATCTTTCGAATAATTTACATTTTTGAAAATAATGTTTTATATAATTATATTATTATATAAAAATCTTGTTACGTATAAAACTATTTATGTAGCTTCTCGTTACGGGCGAGAACAACATTAGTTACAGCCCTGAGAATAAATTTCGCGTACGTTGCTGCACAGTATAATTGAGTGCATTAATAATGTCCTGCGCCCGCATTTGTAAAAAGGCTCCTGACACGCGACTCACAAATTCTCCTCATCCTTTGCAAATACGGGGCAATATTGAATCATACGATTAACTGCATAAACGAAAAGACGCGTTTCTTATAATGATGAAAAAAATTTACTACTACATAAGCGTTACGATGACACCATTTCTACGCATTTGCTTAAGTAGGCGTACGTCGGAGGCGATATTAAGCTATTTAATTCCGATCGACACACACACACACACACACACACACACACACACACACACATTTCGACATCCCCGCTTCCGTTCCCCCTTTCACTTTTATTCGCTTTTATCGGCGACAACTTGTTAATTGAATTTTAATTTGATACTGCGATATTTCAATTGCTGATTGCTGTTCGATAAAATTCCTCGCTATCCTACAACAATCATACATTACGAACGTCATCGCGTTTCTGTATTTTACGCTGTAGTTCTTGATTTTACGAGAGATGTAGAATGTTAAAAAAAAAAAACCAACATTCATTTCTCTTAAACAATCAGAAATTGTAAATAGCTCAAATCATTTATCAAAATTCTATTATTCGCTTAACAATGGATCGAGAGAGAGAGAGAGAGAGAGAGAGAGAGAGAGAGAGAGAGAGAGAGAGAGAGAGAGAGAGAGAGAGAGAGAGAGAGAAGAGAGAAGAAGAGAAGAAATAATTAGATATTAGTTTTACGATTTCTGTATGAAATAAATCAAAAGACATTTTTAATTATTTTTAATTAAAGATTTTTTCATGAATTCTTGTTTTAAAAATAATTAAATTATTGTATTATTAATCTCTAATATTATATTATTATATTATTAATTATTAAATGCTACATCTACATTGATGCATATAATAATTACTTTCTTAAGTATATTAAAATATATCGTCAATTATTTTGGATTTCTTTGTCACTTACAAGTTCAACAATCTCTCCTCAACTGGAGAAGCGATTCTCTCTCTCTTTCTCTCTCTCTCTCTCTCTCTCTCTCTCTCTCTCTCTTTTTCCATTATTCTTTCCGGTTTTTCTACTTTATATTCATTTCTCTTATATGTTAGCCTAACAGCGTGGTTTGTAAAGGTTCGTTTTACAGCTCTTTTAACGCGTCGTAACGCATACGGCTTACCTGATAAGGAAACACATGCAGGAAACTCGCATGCCCACACGTCTGCGCTTGCGTAGGTGCGGTCTACAGGTAGATTCATGAACCGTTATTACGTTGATGAGTGGAATATCTCGCGTCCCGGGTTAACGTCACGCTGCGCAATTTATGGAAACACGGGTCGAAGTTCATAAACGTTACGTACGATTAGGGTGATCACCTGAACAAATCATAAATTCCAGGGAACATATCAAGTTTTGATTTGGTTAAATTGCAAGCTAGAGATGCATGATCATTTCGTCTAGGATGTTCCGAATTTGCCGCATTTCTTTTCATTGCCCTAATTGACATTAAAACCAAGAAATTTCTAAAAATGTCTTTGTTAAAAAAAAAAAAAAATTAAAGAATATTCTGTCCCGTAAAACAAACTTGATAGCGTAATAACGCAAGTCTGAATAAATTTGACAAAATGATTAAAGGTTTAAAAGAATGAGTGGATTTGAAAATGACTAAAATATGATTTTTTTTTTAAAGAAATATAATAGATAAATTGCTGAACATTTTAACCGATATAAAATGATTTATAGATGTTTAAATGTCTAAAAAAATGTTTTGTGTATAAAAATGTCGTCAAAATTTTTGAATGCTGTCTTGTAAAATCATATTTTTTATGTATTCTGTTTTTGGAAACCTCCAATCGTCATCATCTCTTCAATCTATTTAAAAATAACTATAATTTGGTCGTTCAGTTTGTAGAAATTGTAATTTTATCAAAAGAGTTACAAACAATTCAAATCGTCAAAAAGTTGACTTTATTCAAACCATAATTAAAATTCAGAAAAAGCTTATTCACTAAAAAGCATTGATCAAAATGTAGCCAAATATAGGAAAAAGAAAGGAAAAAAAAAATTATTTTGATATATTAATCAATGTTCAGAAAAAGAAATAAAAAGATAATTTTGACATATAATTTCACAGCTGCACCTGCCTCCTTAAATTTCACTATTAATAATATTATATATATATTATATATATAAAGAAACAAATAAAGAATGGGAGAGATTGCTATATTTTTTCGAAAACAGTTTTATACAATGTCTGTCCTATTTCCAAAATGATATAACGTCATTGCTTGTTATTGACGCTCGTAAGTGACGACAAAGTATCATTTTAGTAACCATGTGAAGCTGACGTCTAATCATTTTTTATCGACAACACGCCTTCCGGTCTCAGGCCGTCGAGTACAGTCACACATGCGTATTTCTGTCCTGGAATGAAGCAACATTTTCTCTCTCTCTCTCTCTCTCTCTCTCTCTCTCTCTCTCTCTCTCTCTCTCTCTCTCTTTCTCTTTCGCGTTGATAATAATTCTGGTAGATCGAGACGCGAGAAAAAGGAAGCGCCCGAGCTCTCGTTGTTTGTAAAGGGACGATTATTGAGCTTAATTAAAACGATGGTACCACAAATCACGATCGAGCTCTCTGCGTCTCGAGCGTTTTCTTTCATTTCAACCAATTACATACCGTCGAGTTCTCGAATCGACGGGCATAAAGAGCTTTCGTATAAGGACGATTAATGTTTTATTCTTTGAGAGACAACCTTAGGCTTTTCCGGATGATTTAATCCTATGAAAAGCCGCGCGCTTTTGTATTCTTGGTGATTTCATATATTTTTTTACTATTCTTCATCTTTGGTACAAGTACCTTTGTACTTGTTGATCTTAAATCAATAAAGAGTTTTGAAACTCGCTATGGATATTGATAAAAAGTAGATCGATCAAATAATCAGAAGAAGGAAAAGCTGTCAATAATATAATAATATCTTGACATATGTGTATATTTGCCTGTATTTATATGAAAATAATGTGGACAAACATGTTGTGAACATTCGTTAAAAACCGTGATGTTGATAATAAATATAAAATATATCAAGCATTATTTATCCATTAAAAATTCTAGAAATGCATATAATGATAATATTATTTTTCGATAAACAATTATTTTCTATTTATACAAAATATTGTGGATATATAAATTATCATCGACACGCGAATTTTTTTTTCAGCATAAGGATTCATGCAATATTGATGATATGATGATGAATCATTGCGCGAAAGCTGGGACGATATAGGTGACTTTCTAATTCGGGAAAATTCGCCGATGCGTTAATTATGGCGGTGGTTTATGCGACAATTAACGGAATTAAAAGAGAAGTCAAAGAGATCTTTGCGCTTCAGGGAACGACCGGAGGGTTGAAATTGCTGAGCGACGGTGTTTTACCAGTTTCCGTTTCCCGGTTGGATGGCTGGGAGATTAATCCCTTAATCTTTTTAGTTGACACCTTTTCCCGTCAAAGATCCGCATGACTGACATCTATTTTTACAATCTCGAGACAAAATATTAAATTTAATACATCATTTAATTTGGTGTAAATTTTTCTAAACTGGCAATAATATTATATTTATATAAAGCAGAAAAAAGAGATTTTTTTAAATTAAGAACTCATCAATTTGTTCAGTATTTTTAATAATTCGAGAGAAAAGGAATTTGTAATAAACATCTGTAACAAGAGATACGTTAGACTTTCGTGTTTATTAAAATAAAAAAATTTCACGGATTACACAAAAGAGAATTTTTTTAACAGGAGAGATTTTATTTAAAAAACTATCGTTAAAATTAAGATCACAGAGAATCTAAGGAAACGCGATAGAAATAAAGGTAAGCGAATATTTGAATATCAGATTTTGCACAAATTAATAGTGAAGAGATACATTTATTTTATCCCTGAGATAAAAAAAATGTGATTTGTCATTTGCTGATTTCTCGCTGATGCGTTTTGGCTGCGGTTGGCGCAAAAATTTGATTTGTTAATATTGCAAAAGAGAAGCCAGCTACATGATTGGTAGGTAAACCGCGCGCGATATATTGCCCTCGTTGACTTATCGATTTCTCTGCTGCCTGCTGCCGTTTGTTAAGGCGACGGAGTGTCAAAAGAACCCCGGAATGTTGTACGCAAACATCGTGACGCTTGCGCGAGCCAAGCGATGCGATTGCACGAGTCTCGCCGCGCTTTTAATTCGGAGCTGTCACTGACAGGCAAAAAGGCTCGCTCTTGTCGCTATTGTGTTTCATGTAAAATAAACGATTTTTCTTCAATTTTCCGGCTGTAAGAAATTACGAGAAGAGCGCGAGAGAAAATTCGGACAATACGCGCAGAAACAATAATTCTCCAAATTTTTAAAGATACAAAATATATCCTCAAATAATTAAAGAAACAAAATGATTTAAATGTCAGTAAATAATAATACATTATGATGATAAATATATCGATGAAAAAAAAATTAGTTTTCAATTTTCTGTCTGTATTTCATACACACACACGACAGAAATCTATATTAGATATATTTAGAAGATTAAATTTCGATAAAAAGATTTAGAAAACATTATGTAATCCTTTAATTAATTAAAGGCAAAATGATTTAATTAAAATTTATTAAATTAATTTATTATTAACCTAAAATTAAATTTCAGTAAATAATACCTATATATTTTTATACATTATAAACATATGGATGAAAAAAAGCATTTTCTCTCCTGTCTCTTCCTCCTATCTGTATGACAGAAATTTAGTAGATTTGTAAGATGAAATTTCAAAGAAAAAGTTGCGCCACTTGTCAGCGTAATTTAAAGATGTCGCGGATCGATATCGTTCTTTATGTTTCTCGCTACATAAAAGACGTACGCTGCTCGCGCAAAAAGCGTACTTCCGCGTAAAATACGCTTAGAAGCGCGGCTCATATACGTCGCGTCTGCATCTGCATCTCAAAGGGCCCGTGAGGGGAAGTCGTTTCGGACGAGCGATGACTACATATGCGGTGTTCGTGCGTGTATACGTGTTACTTGAGACGCGATTGATGTTTTGCATACTTAGTCTCGGAATAGTAAAGTTAATATCCGTAAAAAAAAAATCATGCGTCTCTCTTCTCTTTACGACGCGATATCTGTCAGCTGACGGGATTCGAAGAGACAAGTTCGTTTTTGTCCGGCAAAAGTTTCGCCACAGTCGACCGAAATATTTTTTAGTAATTTATCTTTAAGCTAAAAAAAAAAAAACCTTTTACTTTCCGTCACCAATGAACGTCTACTTTTCAATTTTCCGTTCATCCGGGTCGTAACTTCGATTAATTCGCGATATTCGACAAATTAAGATTCTGATCTTGCAGATTGATATTCAATATCGCTCTATCTTTTCTCGCGGAAAAATTGAAATTTTTTTTCATCACAGATAATGTGAGTAAATGGATTCGATCGACGCGGGAGCATGGAATGAGAAATTCCGGCGGTTGGTATCGTGTGTCATCTCCGTTCCTGTTAAATTGGAAGGCTTCTACGATGATATATAAGGGATATTTTCTCGACATTGCGGGGTCTTTCGCGCGCAGAACGATCGAGGGAACAAATGGGTTATGTAGGGAAAATATATGCCTCTTCTCGCCCCATCTATCAGCCGCGCTAATTAATAAAGTTACCCCTAACGCGATATATAACATCGCGTATCGCATTGCTGTCTTCGCCGATCGTGAACGGACGATATACATAATTTCATTAATGTGCTCCGGTGACGTCACCGATTATATATTCGAGCTTTCAAAAATGAAAATATATAGAAAGCGAGTGAATTAAATACGATCTGTTTCTACGAAGCGAGAAAGATAGCATCGCGTTTATCGAGTTTCGAGATTCGGAATCATTACGTCACTTACTACAGAGAGAATTCAAATTGAGATTGTTTCTACTTCTCGATCGAACCACGTAGACACATTTGCATTTATAGACTCGCGCCTGTGCAATGAAATAAAACGCAAAATGCGAAATGTCGTGCGGAATGCTACCTCCAATTAACGTAATGTGGCGCCTCGTATAAACTTTTATTTCGGTTGGGCGTGTCATGTGGCAAATTCGCATAACTCGCGTTATGCTCTTGTTTCTAAATTTAAAGACCTCGCAAGTTAAAATTGCTGAGAAACCGATGACCTTTTAAATAATTAAATAATATTTTAGAGTGGTTTTTTTAAACGGAATTTCGTGACGTATATCATGTATATAATACACGAAAGGAATCAATTGCTCCATTGTTAAACATAATTATGCTAAATGTTTTGCATTATTATTTGAGGAATAATTCCAGGTATCGTCATCATAACTCGACGCTATTAGACAAAGCTTAATTTCTTAATACTTATTAAGAGAGGGACATCTATTTATCAACGCGATTTAAAAAAATCCCCTCAAATGCGCATTCCATTTGAGATAACTTAAATTTCGAAAGTGTCTTAATGATTTGAAATCATTAAATAAAGAATGTATCGTATGCGTCCTTAACAAACATTCCTCGACTTTCTCTCCGATATAGTGTCGATATTTTTTTCGGAGAGATTATCTGTACACTCAGATAATCATAATTAATTTATTTCGACATTTACGTCGAGTTATCGTCGCGTATGACGACGGAGCAGAGGAGAGGGGAGATGTTAATTAAGCGACATTTATTTTTATTTTTTTTTTTTTTTGCCTTTCTGGCAAAATGACGAATGACAGGGAGTGTGCGTTGAGAGTTGCAGCGAAGGTTAAACGCGCTGTTTAAAAAGTACGTAAAACACGCTCTCACATGCTTCACGCACGTCGCTCGGGAATAATGAAACGCGACGTTGAAATTGAGAAGCGGTGATTAAATATCGCTTGGCGACAAATGCGCACGTTTCACGCATCGACGTTCGTCGACGACCGACCATTTAGTCGCGGAATGAATGTTTGCTATGTCGATGTCGATGTCAATCAGCATTACCGGAACTTCCGACGACGGGCGCTTTGTTTGTCGTACCGATGTTAAACCCCGCTTATGGCGACCAGTTTTCTCTATCAATCGGATTGTCAAACGCGCCGCTTTCACGTGCAAATAATCCATCAAATATAGCGAGCAAATATGTAATGAGATACCTAATTCAGAGATCATGGACAGTATATATATTTGCTTCGAGTTTCTCATATCATCTTCCCTCCACTTGTGTATAATTCGACAAAATTGTAATTCGAGGAAAAATCTATTCGAAGAAAGAAAGTGTTCGAAATTCGCAATCTCTTCTACACTTCAATTACGGATTGTCGATCTTTCGAGAATGTTGAAATAATGCATAATTTCGCGTTCCATTTAAGTCATAAAAAATAGCATCGAATTCTCGGCAAAAACCGATAAAAATCTATAAAAAAATTATTGTAGCGAATTATTCAAATAGCATGTGATTTTTAAATGTGATTATTATATTCTTTTTTTTTACTAACTCTTCCTGGTTAAAAGACCGATATATATATATATATATACTTACATACATACACCGAGTTCGATTTAAGCAGCAAAATCCGCTAATCCTGCTGATACCTCGAGCTTATACGCGAAAATTCGCGACGGTTGAGCCGGATTACAAATATTCCAAGCATAGAAATACAACTTGATATCGTGTAATGCAGACATTCGTAGGGACGATAGACAGATCGCAGCAGTCGACAATGCACACAAGCAGCGATTGCCTTACGGCTCGCATTTATTTGCTTTCTTTGTGCACGTAGCATTAACCGAGTCGACCGCAGTTAATAATCCAGTTCTAGTGATTGTGAGCGTTGCCAACCGGCAAATAGATGTTCCTCTCTTAATAAGCATTAAGAAATTAAGCTTCGTCTAATAGCGTCGCGTTATGATGGCGGTACCTGGAATTGTTCTTCAAATAATAATGCAAAACATTTAGCATAATTGTGTTTAATGTGGGAAAGTTTTAGTAGTTAGATTTAATAGAGTAGAAGTAATTAGATATATATATATATATATAATAAAACATTTTTTTTATAAAAATAAGTATAGATAAATTAAATACTATCTATGTGCAAGTTATTCATATTTTTGTAATGCTGATTAAATCAAGAAGATTAGAAGAAGAAAGAGAATAAAGAAAATTAAATAATAATAAAATACAAATTAATTAAAAATTATGACAAAATTTGCAAGCAATTAAAAATAAAAATACGAAATATACAAAATATGAAAATACTGAAAAATATGAAATAAAATATTATTTAATTATTTTTTTGCTTTTTTAGTCCGTTATTTTTTCTTGTTTAAATTCTAATTATTATTTAATCAAACTTGAAAGAAATCGATCGCAAAAATGAAATACTATTCGTTCGTAAAGTATAATGTAATTGCTAATTCTGTATCTTTTTCTATTAATGATTGCTAAATCGATGTCGTCATTCTGACAAAGTAAACTTATATAAGCATAAATATTCATTCTTCGTGATTATATTCGTGATTACAACGAGTAATTGATTCCTTTCGTGTATTATATACATGATATACGTCACGGACTTCTGTTTAAACCGCTCTTGGCAAGAATATAAAATTTGCTAATATTATAAGGCTTATAGAAATGGTAAATAAAAAAATAAAAAATAATAAAATAAAAATGGGGATATATATACATATATATAATGAAATATCTCATTCTTTTCATTTTTTAAAAATAAAAAATTATATAATTTCCGAAAAAAAATTTCTATTATATAAATACAAAATTTTTTCAAATGTGTAAAAATCTAATTCTTTTTAAGTAATTTATAAATAATTATAAATTCTAAACAATGTTGAAATACTAAACATACATATAATATATATAATATATTAATCATTATAAGTATTTTACCGTAAATATTTTAAAAATTTTACAATAAAATCTAGCACATTTGATACGCATTATATTACGCAATAAGAAAAAATAAATCACCGTCATGAAGATAAACGAGCAATTAATTTTACAAGTAACGAGAATAAGTAATAAATTTACGATTGTTCTGCTGTTATTCATGCTACTTACAAGATACTCACTCGCGACAATATGATTAATTATGATCGCGCGACGCTTTACATATAGTAATCCCGATCTTAATCACATATTTTATTGTATTGTGACAGGAGAATAATGTGAAAATTGGGTATTCCAAAATCGTGTGAGCAAACTTATATACTCTTACTCACAGTAATACTATCTCTGTTGCCAATAAATACTATCTATATACGTTCGCATTTGAAGGCAATTCTACTATCTCGCGTTATATCATAAATGAATAAATATACGAATTCAAGATAAATATCCATAAAAGGTGATAGCCGAAAATATATGTCGTTGCTTTGCTAACTACTCGCGCAGTAGATCCCGATGAGGCAAATCCGATTAAACTGTTGGTCAACATTCTGCGATTTTATCGCAGAAATCAATTGATCACGCGAGTTGATAATCGCTAATTATTAAAATGTAATCGTGTCTAATATTTCCTAGTATATACTTGTCTTGATCGTATTTCGAGAGATATGTAATACACACGGAGTGTGTTTCGCATCGTTGCCTGCTTGCTCGAGTCTCGTCGCGCAAATGACAAGGTGACGCGATCGTTTTGTCATTCATTGCGGCAAGATAGCGACACGAGGTGTCACATGTGTCATCGTATTATCTCTCTCGGATGATGATCGCGACAAGTACTATAAGACGCTAAATGCGTAATTATTTCGCATGATGTCACAATTAGCAAGCGTTGCGTGATTAATTAATTCCCGCGTCTTTGTAGCCAGCAATTAATTCAATTCGTGCAATAAAGTGTTGTCGATTACATTTTTTTAACTTTTCGAAAATCGATAAAGGTCGCGAGTACAAAATGGATCGATTCCGCGCGCGCGAGTCTCACGGAGCGACTTTTAATACATTTAATTAAATAAACTCGCACTTGAACACGTATTTTAATTATCATATTTGTCAACTGCGTAGTACAAATTCAGCGTTTATACATCGGCAAATTTGTTAAAATGCGTATTTTGCGTGATTTATTTTATCTAACCAACGAAGCGATATATTTTCGAATATTGTAAATTTTGCGGATATTTATCTTCAATTTTAATTCGTATTAGACTTTTATTCACCTATGACACACAATGCGAGATAGTAAAATGCGAAAATATACTATTTGTTAACAACAAAGCTAGTTGTGATGAATGGCGCGTGATTTTGGCCTCGTGATCTTCAAATGCCAAACGGATCGTAATTTCCGCATTGTTCTCTCATTACAATATGATAAAGTGATTACGTGATTAACATTGAGACTGCCGTGCAAAGCACCGCGCGATTGTTGTGTTTTGATAATTAGTGCGCATGCAATCGTAATTAATCGTGTTTTCACGAGTGTCTTATGATTGTCATGAAGGATGAACTAAAGAGAAAAAGTCGAGTAAGCTTCAGATAATGGCGGTGGGTTAAGCAAAATATAACATTTATTACTTGTTACTTATAAAATTAATTGCTCGTTTTAATCTCCGTGGTAATAATCTATTTTACATTATTGTATAATATGCATATAAATATTTTTTTAAAGAACGAATGAAATTTTCATTGCGCTCAATAATTATTTTTTGAAATGTTAATTATTTTAAACACTGCTTTATATATGTGTGTGTGTGTGTGTGTGTGTGTGTGTGTGTGTGTGTGTGTGTGTGTGTGTGTGTAAAATCTGTGAATATACTTATATTTTATAAATGTACTTTGTGTGTTCACAATTCCGAATCGTATAGGTGAGTGTTAAATTGTGTACGTACCTGTATAAATGATCATTTATGGCCGTTTCTGCAGGCCTGCCTACAGTATATTAGTAAACTTTAAATGTTCTCTCTAAGAACACTCTAAACTTCAATGAGCTATCGTAAAGAAGAGATTTATACAATTGGCGGCGCGCATACTGTCCCACGATAATCAGCACTTCGTTATCGGTTGAATTGGAGCCGTGACGACGATTCGTTTCGTCGTTACTTCACTCCCGCCGGTGTGTAAAAGGTCAATGGTACACACGGTGTTACATTGGTACGCATGGCATTAAACCGCTGAACACATTTGTCACACCGCCGACGGATGTCTATTGATTTTCGAATTCCAGATCGATCAAGAGAGAATGACAGGAGAGGTGAAAAGAAAACGTTTTTTTGTCTCTTTCTAAAACTAGAATTAGAAAAAGGGAGAATAAGATACACAGAAGTCATATATTATTTAGGGTGTCTACTTCCTGTAAAAACCGGGGATTGTCAGGGATTTTCTTTTACCCTGAAAAATCCGGGAATTCTCATGGAATTTTATTGAGACTCAGGGAATTTTTTCAAAAATTGTGTCTGATAATTTTATTGACGATCTGTTTTTAGTATCAAGGTCTTATGTAAGTTTGATAGAAAATTGTTCAAATTCTTAATAATATTTAAATAAATTAGTATCTTTAAGACATTTATAGTAAATTATTTTTTGTTTTATATTTTTATTTCTTATTTTCGAGTCTTTTTTTTTTTATCGAGTGCGTATTTATTTATCCTTACCGATATACGAAATATTAATTTCGTGCATTCCGCAAAACAGTTAATTTCACTTTACAGAGGACGCATCTCTTTTGTAAGACGGGATTTAAAAGGAATGAAGGAAGAGAGAGATTTAAAATCTGTTAAACGCGAATTTTACAATAAGACAAATGACATGAAAAGTTAAAAAAACATGTTTCGATAAAAAAATCGGAAAAACTTAATAAACAATTTAATTCACAAATAGCGCAACGTGCTTGAAAATGCATTCGATTCGTAACAAATGCAAGAACAATAGGCAACCAATGCTGAAGTCTAAATTTTATTATTTTTAACAATCTGCGCGGAAAACTAAACAGTGCGAGAAAAACAGGAAGCGAGCGGTGTCAGAGAAATCTATCAATATTTCTAAATTCTATGAACCAAGACATTATTAAAGTCTGCTCTAAAAATATATATCCTTCGCGCGATCTGAATAAATTTATTTCTTTAAAGTTTCAAGTGTGTCACACACTATATATAAGAAGTATATATATATATATATATTTATATATATTTTAAATAAATAAAATATTAATATATAAGTGATGATTTAATTAAATAAAATATTTTTTACTTATCTGAAAATTGAAAAAAGTTAATTTATAGGGGAGAGTGTTTAACACAATTACACTCATGTACAAATTTACTGATGAGATCTCCACATAAAATATAATACAATATCACATTAATACACATTAATACACATTATCACTTGTTCCGAGAACACTGGATTCGTATTCTCCGCACGCGTTCTCAAAATTAGAAATCTCTGGCTGCCCGCCTATTTTGGCACGATATACGAGTCACTCGCTCGCTCCAGTCTTATTTTTGGCAGTATACGGAAAGCGTGGGCATACGTGAACCTTTCAACGACCGCTGGATATTCGCGGCGTTTACGTGATCGGAGCGCGTGTACTCGAGTATTGTGTACTGGAATACTTCGCCGTAAAGGTGCGCTTGCACCGCGTGTGAGTAATCGAATGAATGAACGGATCGTTCATTCGTTCGCGCTGCTGGCAGGATGGCAAACGCGAATTCTGTCGTCAGTTATTTACATCCTCTGAACGTATTCGTAATATGCTGTGACGCGAGCATTGATGTAATCTTATTATCTACTTTCACTCGCGACTCATGGATATTTGCGATTTCTCATCTCGCATACATCGTATTTCTTTTATATATGTATATTTAAAATTGCATAAACACAGAGCTGTGGTATTATCTATATACTATACACGTGTAAAATCGCATGTTGAAATGCCGATATTGGTTCACAGATGAGACATTCCTAACACATTTGACCGAAAGCGCAATTAAAAATCTTCGGCATCGATTTAGTTCCTCGTCGCTCGTTCGCGCATCGCGATATCGCGATTGATAAAAGTCTCATTCGGCGACTATTTTCTTATCTCGCGCGCACTTGCAACTGCAGTTGTACCGAGCGTTTCCTCTCAGAGGTTAACGGCGTTCTCTAGTTTCTTTCCATCTTACTCTGACATCATCGACCAGACGGTCGATACGACAAATTTGATATCGCTCTCGATGCCACATTTGACTCATTCAAAGAATAAATATGCGCGACATTTAGGGGAGGGGGTGGGGGGAGGGGGGGGGGTGATATTTATGAGGCGCCTGTGCGACTTTTACGCTCGAGATCGAGTGAGACTATTATTGAGCAATAATCGCGAGAGAAATCTTTTAGATTTCGTCAAGTAGCGATATTTTTCTCTTTGTTTGAAAAAAAATTTAATTACACGCGCGCGTGTAGGAAATTGTATTTTTTTTTTTTTTTTTTTTTTTTTTTCCTATAAATTTACATATGTGCATAATTGGAAAGCTTCTCGGCGGTCGAGACACGCGGAGAGTGAACGATTTAGCGATTTACAACAATGAATAATACATGGGACACATTAATTATGCCGTTTGCGCAGCGAGATTAATTAAGCGAATTAAGCGGAAAATCCGCGAGACGAGCGCGACGATATTAATGAGCGCGTAACGTGACGGACGGTCGAAATTTGCAAGTCTTGATAGAGCTTTTCGCATTTCGACGTCAACTTTTCGCGGAATAAATATGTCGAGGGAAAAATCACTATTTTTGTCAAAGGATTTATTTTATTCTTTTTATTTTATTGTATTTTTATTAATATTTTGCTCTCTTTTTACAAGTCTATTTTTCGCGTATAATATATGCAAAGTACAACTTTGGTATTATTCAATATTATCATGCCAGTTTGTGAATATGTTATGCGTCACGATGTTGACTTAATTTTTTATTTTTTTTTATTTTTAATATTTATATAATTATATAATTATATAGTAAGGACTTTTTTGAGGAGATAAATATACATTAAAAAAATGCTGTGTTATATGAAATTTATATAAGATGTGTACGATAATATATAAGTGCTGAAATCGTTATTTATATCACAAAATAGGCTTATTAAAAAGTATTCAAAAAATTCCAAGAATTATCCATAATCGTAATAATAAGTCACAGAAAATTCGGATCATTCTCTTCATGAATAAGAACTTGATACTGAAAAAATTAGTACGATCTGGAAATTTTCAGTATTTTATGAATCTATGTAAAAAAAACTGATGTGCATGCGAAAATGCTGAGAACTTAGCATTTACTGAATCGCGAAGCACGCTTTACTTCTTGTCTGATCTGTTGATCAAACTCGAGATCGAGCTTAATTCCTACAGACGAGATTTTGATTCTGTTTGATTTTATATACATAAAATCGAAGAAATATATATATATATATATATATACACATACATTTTTTCGATTTTTTATATATAAATTTATATATACAATATATATATATATATATATATATATATATATGTATACATACATGTGTGTGTGTATATGTATATCATATGTAAAAAATCGAAGAAATAAATAACGTGTCTATATATAATGCACTGCATAGCTTGAAAGAAAATTTAAATAATTCTCGGTTTGTACAACACACACACACACACACGCATAGCACATTTTTATAACGTGCATCAGGTCCGAAAGGGTTAACAATCGGCGTCACGATGGAATTCGCTTTGCTCACCACTTGGGGAGAGATCATTGTATATATATGTATATATATATATATATATATATATATATATATATATCTCGCGATTGCTCCCTCAATATCGCTAATCTCACTATTCGTTCGAGGTATTTGCGTGGGAATCCGATTACGGCATTTACGATCGATGCACTCAGAATATAGTTACGTAACGGTCCTTTTCTCTCTCTCTCTCTTTTCCGATTCTCTCCTCTCCCCCTTCCTTTACATATACATGTATGCCTATTCATCCTTTCTTTCGCGCTATGTCTCTCAGCCTCTTCCTCTTGTCTTTCCACTCCGATCGCCGCAGGTTGCTTGAGAGCGTTCTGCGCTATTACGGACTCATCCGTGCGTAAACGCTCAAGCTTAGTGAAGATCGACGATCCTTTACTCTCGACCATGACTCTCCTTTGACTGTGTGTGTGTGTCTTCTTCGTCAGCTTACAACAATGACCCACTTCGCGGTCGCTTGACTCACGTGTCGCGTCTCGACGAGAGGATCTTTACTGTTGTCTCTACATAAAGGATTAGTATGCGTGTACAGTCCGCGTGTACAGTTTATACAGGGTGTCTACTCCATGGAAAAATAGGGAAAACCGGGGATTGTTAGGGTTTTTTTTTTTACCTTGAAAAATCCGGGAATCCTCATGGAATTTTATTGAGACTCGGGGAATTTTTTTCAAAAATTGTGTATTTGATAATTTATCGCGACTCTGATTTTTTTATGATTTATTGTAGTCCGTACTTCGCGTTTCTTCTCGAATAATTTATTTTCGCGAGAGAAGCTCTGCGGTCACACGAAATCTTCGGGAGGACACGTTCGTGGCACTTGCATCTTAGGTCTCTCCCTTCGTGGAGGCGCAATGATGGCCAAATAAGGCCAGGAATGTGTCCGAACATTGATTGGAACCGAAAGAACGGCGGGATTCTCGTCAGTACCAGATTTTGCAAATAAACTTAACTTTACCGAATTATTAGAAATAATACTTATTATTAGCGTTCTAAAAATAAATACGATACCAACGCGAAGATACAAAAAAAAATTAGCAGTGAACTTTGTAAAATCGTAATGATCGTCAAGTTAGATATATTATATACATGTATATAGATTTTGAACACTATCCGACTTCTTACTGTAACATGCGTTTTTTACGATACATGCGTATTTTAACATCATCTCCATTTTCATAGGATTATATATATTTTTATATAAATCAATTTTTCTTATCATCCTATACATAAAAGTATTAAGGTAGAATTATAAGAAAAATAAATAGTTTACAAGATATTTTATAATTTATTTTGATATGTTGTAACATAAAATATATTTAATATCTTGTAACGTATTTACTTTTTGATAACTTTAAAATTTTTATACAAAAAATAATGAACTGAATTAATTGATATAATAAATATATAATTGCATTTAAGAAAAGACATGCATTGCATTTTGCAAGTGCAATACTGCACTTGTATAAAAATAGAATCATGAATCGATTCATTATTCTATGAAGAATTTAGCAAATATTTTGTGTAAAATGAGGAGGATCGTTTATGTAAGAAAAAATATATGACTCCATTTTAAAAAGATGAAGATAATGTTAAAATATCATAAAAACGCATGTGTGCTGTAAAAAATTTGTTACATGCATCATATTTCCTTTCTAGAACTGTGAAATTTTTGTTGAAAACATTTTTCGGTAAATGCACGCATAACAGAGATAATTAATGAGGGGTAAGTGCAATAATTAATGAGAGGTCATTACCAGGACACCCTGTATATTTATATTAATAAATTATACGATAAATCTTTTTATTAAAAAAAATTACGTAAAAATTCCAATATTGAGTATATATACGTATATATACATAGGAGAACTTTTGAACCTCTCGGCACTTTCGAATTAGATCCTCCGCTCGTTTGAATCGTATGCAGATGAGATAACATACCGTAGATACGGGAAGCGTGCACCTCTCTCGAGTGCGGATTTCCAGTACAGTGTCGATTTCATTATCTGTAGTACCGGCGCAGCTTTCGCTGGGCGCGAAGCGGAATTGATACGCTTCGATAATTGTACAGTACTGTATATAATACAGTGAGAGAGCGCGCTTGCACACGTCATGCGCGAGTGCATGAAAACACGGCCCTTGAGGTAATCCTCGACTACCGCAGCGTTATTTCCGCGGTGCATATAAACCGACATAGCCGGGATTTCGCCTAATGTACACTGATGTATGCACATCAGTGTTTAACCCGCGATACGCATTACGTGCGTGCATACGATGCAGCGCGCATCGTTAATCAGCGCCTCGTTTCGACAGACGTGGAAATGAAATAGAAAATATAAACGCGAAGGAGGGTAGAAAGATACGGATAGAAACTCAATTAGCGTTAAATGGCGTTTTTAATTACTATCTGGAGTAGAATCTGTTCCAATAATAAAAGAACAAAGTTGAAACAAGAATTCTTTCCGAAAACCATGATTCTTTAATTGAAAAAAAATATCTATGGATCAAAGAGTCACAATAGATGTGGGAAGATAATTTTCCTACGTTCTTTGAAATGAAAATATTATTCAGAAAGATATCTTTCTTTGGAAATTTTTAGTCCGACGTTTATGATTTTCTCGTCGTGTCGTGTATTCCAATCGTAGAATAGTTTCACTGATATCGATCGAGGATCTTTCACGGTTGGAGAACCGCGGGCGATATATCTTCGGATTAGAAAGTCATGCCGATCGCGAAACGTTTTCGTATCTCGAATCAGATTATTATAGAAGGAGAAGAAAGAAGAAAGGTCAGAGCGGTCTTGGCCGAGGAGTTTTCTACCGCGTTATGACTTTGCGGCTGCGTTTCAAAGCCGGCCTCGTCGTCCGTCGTCACGTCGTCACGCAAGACGGACAAACACACTCGTGCAAATGCACCGCATGCGGTGAGCGAAAGACAAGAGAGATGATGAGAGTCGAACGGAACGGGACAAAGGAAATGAGTGAGGTGGAGAGGAGCAAAACTACCGGCTTTATAAACGGACGCTGATATGAGACCTAATAGAAATATCGATTTGAGGGTCAGTGCACCTTGCAACAATACGCTGCATAATTTCGCGCATAATTTTTCTCGAAGAATATCGACGAGGCGAAGCATAGTCGCGCGCAATTAGCATCTTTTAACCCTTCTGTCATATCATAATTTTTCATCTTTTCGTCAATGTATGGGTACCCGGGTATCCGTTCATTGAAAGGATATTTTTCTTTTTTTCTTGCGTGAAAATTCGACTGCGAGAAGTATAAGAATCTCGTTCTCGATTTTAGTCTTCAGATCCCTATTGCCTTTATGCTTCCGTTCTAACCTTCGAAGTTATCTGTGTGATAAGCTGAGAGAGAGGGAAGAGGGAGATATTAGGAGGTGCCGATACATATTATTAAATAAGCGTGACAGTGATTTATTACGAATAAAAATTGAAAATAATGAGGCTGTTTTCGAGATATTCTTTGTTCAAAAATATCGATTAAATACTGAATCGAAGAGAACTGCTAATCTCATTAAAGATGAATGAGAACATTAGGATCTTTATTGTAGAATGAAACTTAATTACAATTTTTTGAAAATAAAAACTATAATTAAAGAATATATATATATATATATATATATATATTTATTTATTCTTTATTCAAAGAAAAATATTCTTTAAAATTACAATTTTTACTTTTTTAAATAGTTGTGTATATGTATAATATATTGAATTGTTCGAAAAATTTTCTTAATTTTCTCGATAGATTTATAAGAAAATATTATTCTACATTTTCGAATTATTTTGGTACGAGAAATATATACAATATATATGACTTTTCGTACCAAAATAATTCGAAAATGTAGAATAAAATTTTCTTATAAATCTATCGAGAAAATTACGAAAATTTTCCGAACAAAAATCAATATATTATACATATATACAACTATTTAAAAAAGTAAAAATTATAATTAAAGAATACTATGCGTTTTTTATTACTCGAATATATATATACTGTTTTTATCTATTATATCTATTATATTTCTATCAATTTACTTACAAATCATACGCTACTATCTCTTGTATCGTTAAACAAGCATCTATGACGAGATATTAGAATATCGACGAATAATAAATATTTTTTTTGTAAGAGTCTCTCATATCAGTTACCCGTTCCTAAAAAGAAATCTAATAAAAACCATACGTCAAAGATACGCCCAACGTCAAGGTCTCTTGCACTCTGATAAGAATCTAGCTCCCGTTTGCGATCGAGTCGTCGTCGTCGAGAGTCAACGCTCTCTCGTCGAGTCGCGCACAGGATTCCGGTGCCGGATGTGTGACTCTCGTCGAGAACCGCGGGTAAGGCACGATCGAAATTCTATATTTAGTAGGTGCTGGCAACACCCGCCACCTTTAGATAGGCGAGGGGGAGTGCAGATGGTAGTCCGCGTATATGGCGCAGCTATTCCTGTATTCCACAATCTTCTGCGCCCGCACTCTTTTCGTTTTTTTGTCTGCCCCCTCAACCCCCCTCAACCCCCCTCAACCCCCCTCAACCCCTTCCCATCGCCCGGTATGGAGAATTCTTCAAGAGCGATGGATGAGCGCGGAGGCAGAATCGCGCTTTGCGTTATTTCCTTTATCTCTCGTCGACTCGGCTCGCAATTAAATGCACATTTCATTTTATCGCGACATTTATTTATTAACCCCGAGAGGTTAAAAGCTCGCGCTCCTCTCGCTGTAAAATTGGTTTCCAAAAGTCCCTTAGCATCTGAAAATTCGTTCAAAACTATATGTATTTCAGCGCTAATTCTGCAACTCGACGTCAGCGATGGAGCGAGATAATAATTTAATTTAATTAATTAAATTTAATTAATTAATTTTTTTTCGTTTCAAAATTTGCTACATAATTGTTCGCCGAAACTAAAATATTTTTACTCGCTGTTCTACTTCGGAAAACGATTTTAATATTTAGCGATAGGAGAGAGATTTCTCGGAAAATGCGCGCTTGCTCGATTTATCCGGAAGAAATTTTTGTCCCGAGAGATGAGAAAATATGCGTCAAGGCGTCGATTGTTCGACGAAATTAGACATTAATTTAGTCGCGTCTCGCGATAAATTCCGCGGGGATGGATGGTGGAAAATAAGACCGTAGGAATAAGATACTTTCTTCCTAGAAAATTAATCGCTGACCAGAACGATCCTCCGCCTCGAATAAAGAGTCATTCACGATTGGCGCCGCGTTTCAGCTTTCAGCTTGTATCTCGATTGTCCGTATATATAAAGTTATACTTGCGTGCGCGTGCTTGCGTGATATATCTCGACAATCGTTCATTCACGCCCTACTGAGTAGGGATGTTCGATTTTCATAAAGAAAACCGATTCCTGAATCAATTTTGAATTGAAACTAAAATCGATTCATTAAAAAAACCGGACTAAAAAGATCGATTTCTCAAAAATCAATTTAAAAAAATCGTGCATAATTTAAAAAATAAGTTATATTAACACAACACTTCTTACATCTAATATACAGAATGACCCATTTTGGTCTTTCTTTATGATTATCTTTAGAAAAATAATTATTATTAAAAATCATTTAATATCAGAGTTACATTGTTTCAATTAAAAAGGCTAACTTTATTCAAGATAGTGTCATTTTCAAGATTTAAAGATTACCTTATTTTTTAGGAAGACCTTATTTTTTAAAATAAAAACATCTTATTTTAGAATTAATAAATCTACAATTAGAAGGTGTAAAAGTAATCTATGATTAAAACGCGCTAACAAAATTGCTAACATAAAGAATAAAATAATTTATTATTAGTAAGCCAGCCTAAAGACATTTTTATTAAATATTTAATCGAAAATCGATTTAAAAATCGATTTTTTTATAGAAGAAAAGATCGATTCAAAATCGAACAGCCCTCCTACTGAGCCGTGTTCTCCCCCATTTAATTAATTTTGAGAATAAATGGCATCCTATTATAGTTTATATAAAATCATAGTCTCTGCTGTCAATGATGTAGTGGAAAGCGATAATAGTTCACGTGATTATTTTAGTCGCTTTTGCGTAACGCCCGGCATTGCTCCAGTTATAGAATCTCGCATACTTTTCTTGGTATAGGCAGGATCCGTGATTCGTTCTTCGTAGAAATATTGCATGTGTCTTATTCTAGATCGGCGCTTAGTCTTTGGTTGAAAAACTGCTGCCGATGCTATGATTTTTCCGGGAAATGCCCAGCGGGCGTCTGACTTGGGTTATTTTTCGGGTGAATCACGAAGAACGAGATCTATTTATTAGTCCGATGATTCCGAGATGCTCGAACTGAAGTTCCAGAAGATTATTTTCACTGTATGACTACGAGGCGTACACAGATATAGTGGAAAGTATTTATTTACTTAATTAATTATATATAATGTATATAATTAATTAATCTAAAAATATTTATACAAATTTTTTTTATTAAAATATTTATAATTTCAATAGAATTATAATAATGATTTAATATAACCATGGAAATTATATACTGTAATTGTGCGAGATTGAGAACACAAGCTACATAAGCCAAAAAAAAAAAAAAAAAGTACGCAGTCGATACCCGAAACCGGATATGTATCGTGTGGGTCGCATTTTGCGAGAGTGCACTTGCGGCGCAGCACGAGAGAGCACAAACATGACGCGCTATTCGACGTCATCGCTTGACGAACCGGAACGCGCGATGTAGAACAGTCCTGGCATTCATGCCGATTCTCCGATGAGCCACAGATACCCGCTGACTTATTAACATGGGGAAATATGAATGAGTCGTGCCTTGCACGCTTGCCAAAGTGTATACGCACAAAAGCAACAACCCCCTCGTCGGGGAAACACGATGAGAATTTTGATCGCCCATCAGGGAAGCTCTGCCACGATGAGTTTCGAGTCGCAGTAGCTCGACATCGCAAATTTTTTTCCAATGTTAAAATTAATAATCGCTATGTGAAATTACTAAAAGAAATTTGCTTAACATTCTTGGATTAAGAAATAAAAAGAGAAATAAAAAAATATCCATTATATATATAATACAACTTTACCATTGAAGAATATCATGCACGCATTAAATGCAATCTGTATTTTATTATACATGCATGTTATGCAATGTATACCTTATTATTAATTTTTTTATTGTGATATTTCATAGAAGAATGATTTAAAATTGATGTATCGTAAGATTGTGGTAAGATGTGATTGCTCTGTAAATTTTTCATTATCGCGAACATACGGAAGTAATCCAAAAAACACTCGACGAGTCCGAGATCGACTTTTTTCTCTTTTTTTCACGCGCAAACGTTTATTTTGTTGTACTTTCGTGGATCTGTTGTTCTGTCCCTTTGTTTCCACCAGTTCCTCCTTTCACTTCGTCTCGCTGTCCTACTCTCATCGCCGAGTTTGGCGAGGCTCTTTCTCTTTCGGGATCGTCCTCCTCCCTCGAGAAGGAGAATCGCGAAAGTGCGTAACGCGGCGCCACAAAAGGAAGAAGAGCGAAACGAGTCGGCGTGGAACGAATATGGAGTGCGTCGAAACGAGACGAGAGAGAGAACGAGCGAGAGAACGACCGGAATAACGCGCAGGCGAACCGCAAATAAAATTTAATATCGTTGATTGAAGCTAAAATTAATTGATGCTTAGCTGATTTTATTTTTCTTCAAAATTTCTTCTCTATTGCAGGAACGATTATGTAATAATTATATGTATGTACAATTATATATATATATATATATATATATATATATATAATTATATAAATGTATATCAGTGACCAAATTATTTCATAATTTTCAGTGAAAGTTAAATTTCCCCAACGTGCCTGATTTCTCGCGAAAATCTCACGAATCTTGCTTTACGTCGATGTTTGTATTGTTCATTAAAGTCTAGAATTACAACTTTTCCATCCAATTCCGAAGTTGCACTTTCTTCGCGTAAGAGTCGCATATACACTCTTCTAATGCATTTATTTTGAAATATTGCAGCGAGCAACGCGATGAATTATCTTCTTGATTGACAAGATCTCGCTCGTCAATTAGAAATGTTTAAAATTAAACATTCGTTAAAATTATTCTACGAATTCTACAATTAAACTAAATAATATTATAGGACAGTAATATTATAAAAAGTTAATATTACTAAATATATAAATATATGAATATTATAATAAAAAATATAAAAAATAAATAAATATCTTTAATATTTAAGAAATATCGCATCGTCTCGCGCGAGCGAAAACTGCCATAACAGGCAGATTATTAATCGTGTTGTTTTCAATTGTAGATGATAAATGTTTTCTTCGGCCGAGATTGTCGATGATGTAGTACGTTCCCTATGGAATTTATATTTATTGATTGCCGATTAAGAAAAGTCTTTAAAGTCCGGAAGATGACGCAAAATGCATCATTATTGATCGTTAAATTAATGGAAGACGAAGAATTTTATATGACTGCTTGATCTATTTAAACATTTTTCCTAAATTTACACATATATCTCTTGTTGCATATGGATTATTGTTGCTAATAATAAGTTTAATTATTTATTATAGGCGATTCCATATTGCAATTTTTTTATTATTTCAGTCTTTTTTTGATTAAATTTCGAAATGCTGCAGACCAATTTTTAACCAATTCAGTATTTTTTTGATTAAATTTGTTAAAAATTGATCTACAGTTTTCGCTTATTTTCTTGTTTTTGTTTTCGTACGCGTTATATATATTATTATTATAGCAATGGCTGTACGTGATAACTTGATTGCCTGTTTGTTAAGATAGACGATAATAATAAAGCAAAACATCATTAACACTTAATAATTGCCTCGTGAATAATTAGCGGCAATATAATTCCGACAAACGTTAATGCATAATCTTTGAAAAGGCCATATATCTTTGTCATGGCGAAAATGCGATCTCCACAAGAAGATATGTCCTAGTCAAATTGTATGCGTCGCACATTTGTAATTCAAATATCGCAACATTGTCCATTGAATTAACAGGCCGGAATCTTTCCTCCTGCATGCGAGGCGTAAAATACTACACGTTCAGGACTGGTTGCTTATACAAGATGACGTTATTGTATTAAGGATGCCGTCATTGTTTATCGTTAATATTCTTATACAGGATGTCTTGAAATGATACGGCGCGGGATTATTAGAAAAAGTGGCACATGTGCCACGTAATATCGAAGAGAGCATAGTTTTCGAGTTAAAAATCTAAGGAAAAAAAGAAAGATCTTTCTTCTTTAGTAAAAAGATCGATGGGATTGAAAAAATATTATTGATTCAAATATTATTCAATATTACCGTTGATCCTGACAAATAGGCCTGTTTATTGTGTGTAGCTATTGATATACAAAATAATTTTATTATTATTATTATTATTATTATTATTATATATATATAATGTATATAATAATATATATAATATTCATTAATATTATATATACATATATATAATTATATATCTGTGTATATATATATATATATATATATATATTATATATAATATTTAATAATTTATTAATGATTATAATTATATGATATATCTATAATTATGATATATTCATTAATAAATTATATAATATTTATATATGTGAAAATTATAATTATACGAGAATTTTATAAAGAAAGCAAAAGTTACAGAATAATTTAATAAATTAATAAATAATAAATAAATAAATAAATTTAACAAAAATCAAGAGTCCTTGATATTTATTGATATAGTATCATAAAAAGACTGGAATTAAAAGATTGTAAAAAATATTTCAACGGGTATTATTTATCGGAGCGTGTTTAAACTTATCGCCACGGAGCCGATATTTCATGCGCAATAAATATGACGAAAACGAATATTATTTGTTAATTCACGACAACCGGACGCGTCCCTTGCGGCACGCAACAATCCGGAAGGCTTAATACCTGTTTCCGGGCGCGTGTCTCGCGTGCCGAGACAATCCGAGCGTCTCGCTCCGCGCAAATTCTCTTTAATTGCTCCACCGACGGTATTAGAGCTCTTTGGAGAGGTGGCTACGAAATACCCAGGTGAGGTATTATTTAGCATCGCCATGGGCAACGACGGTTGCTTATCGAACGCGACACCGTCCGATGCCATCCCTTATATAGTGCATCGCCTGCGAACCGGCTATATATATATGTATATTCCGCTCGGTCAAACAGAATTTTGAAAAAAAATTTCTACGTCCACGAGACGATATAAGAGTGTTGTCGATGAATAATTTAAGCGCGACATAAATGACGTTTACAACTCTTCTATTCCGGAGCTGCGACTATCGATTTGACACGCCGATAGAGGGTCGTCGATGCTTTTATTTCGCGGTTGATGCACCTTCAAAGTTTCGAGAAGTCTTCCAAGTGTCCCCCGAAAAAAATTAATAATAAATGAGAAATATAAATGAGTAACTTCGATTAATTTGAGATCAATTTTTCATGAAGGAAAATATCGTAATATAAAGATGTATTTGAATGATAAGTAATTATGCGTTGGTGAAATCGTAACATCTAACACAGATATATAAAAAAATCTTATTTTCTGTTTAATAAACTTGCTTTAATAGGACCTCGATTTGAAACTTGGTCTCTAAAATATTTAACAGGGTGTCTATTCCTTGGAAAAATCGGCGATTGTCAGGGATTTCTTTTTACCTTGAAAAATCCGGGAATTCTTATGAAATTTTATTGAGACTCAGGGAATTTTTTCAAAAATTATGTCTTTGATCATTTTATTGACGATCTCTTTTTAGTATCAAGGTCTTATGTAAGTTTCATAAAAAATTGTTCAATTTTTTAAAAATATTTTTTGTTTTATATTTTTATTTTTTATTTTTGCATATATCTTTAGTGTTTAGATATAATGATATATTGCACTTTGTTATTTTCCAAATTAATTTTACGATTAATAAATCAATATTAAATGTTAGAAATGAATTTTCGGTGCATCATGTCGCTGTTTTAATTTCTGAACCTGCGTTTGAATATCCACGAGTCGCGTGGAACGGAAGGTTTTTCCGAGTGCTTTCGTACGCATGTGAGTCATCGGACATCTCTCCCGAGAACAAGATTCGTTGAAAACTCGGAACCATCGTTTCCGAGTTTTCCCGACCCTCGTGTCCGCGGAATTTCTTTGCGGCGTGGAAGGGCAAGGCTTCTGTTCCATAAGGCGGATCTGAAGGAACGCTAGAAGGTGAAGATCGATCGAATCGGGGCGTTGCACGGAGAGAACTCTGCGTGAAAGAGGAGATAAGACTCGAGGAAAGTCGGCGTGCATCCTTCCCAAGGGAATAAGGACTTCCGCCATTGCCGTGACAGCAAGGCGCTTCCTGCAAACATTCTTTGTTTCTTTCGCTATATTGCACTCTAATTTTACGTAGAATAATACCCAAGCTTCTGAAAGTCATATAGCAGCCGAGATAATTGCGTTCTCTATATTTCTATGGATTATTTTAACCAAATGTCGCGTAGAAAACAAACTCCGTTATTCTAACTCACCTTTAGCAAATATAATTATTTTATATAATAAATAATTATTATAATATTATAAATATTATTTCTGTGGATAATGAATTATAATATATAATATGTTATAATAATTATAACATAATTATATATTATTATAATATATATATATATATATATATATATATTATTTCAATCTTTTAGTCTTATATAAAACTTAAACTTCGTTATATAAAATTAAAACTAAAGAGAATGAAAGATAAGCAAGTCCTAGAAATGAATTTGTTATATTGTTTCCGTTCCTGTTACCTTCAAAACTGATACTGGCCGTGTTTCTAGTGTTTCACATTATCAGTCCGGATATCTCTTAACTCGATCAAAATATCGATACCATTTCCGTGTCGCATCGGATCTCGCTATACGCTTCATCGCATATCCGAAATATCGATCCCTTCCATTTTCTCGTTGTAATCTTCGAGGCGTTTTCTTCAAGAAGGCCCGTCCCTCCTCGCGATATCTCGAGTATCCTCGATCTCTGCTAATTCATCCGCAGAAGATATCGCTAATTCGACGATAAACACTTTTCGAGTCGAGGACTGCCAGAGGCATGCACGACTGACAATCGTGTTACGGTGATATCTCGTTGATAACGCTGCCGTATATCTAGTCGGCTCTCAAAGGGACTCTGACAGTTCGATTATCTTTTTTCACCCGAATCGATCAATCATAGATATATCCCAATCGACTTCGTAACAGAATTTTTCTACGGAATGATTGTGCGTGTGTAACAGAATTTTTCGCACGTCGATAGGTAAAAAAGGGTGACAGGGAAAGTGCGCGCTGCGCGTTGGATTCTTCCTCGTTTTATCAGACTCTAAATAAAGCCGTTTACTACTATGGCGCGATCGATTACTTCGCTCGCGTGTGCATTGAAGGATGAACCTACGTACATAGTCGAAGAGGCATTCTCGTTATCGATGTAGGAAACTCATTTCGATTGAAGGAAGAGAGAGAGAGAGAGAGAGAGAGAGAGAGAGAGAGAGAGAGAGAGAGAGAGAGAGAGAGAGAGAGAGAGTCGTCTAGCGCTCTGCAACATCGGTTATGTCGCCGCTGTTGGAGAAGCGGGAGAGCTTTGTCTGCTCGTTGCATTATTAATCGAGCAATCGATATCTCAGTCTATGTTTCATGTACGCGTACACTATGGCGCTATAGGCGAATCAACGTTCCATCAACTTTATTTTATTATTTTCTTAGCGCTTTGATTTCACTCTCCATAATGTACAGAGTGTCCGGTAATTCGTGGTACAATTGGAAAGGTGATAATTTTACATGAAAGAAGACATCGGAAAATGTAGAATAAATTTTTTTTTCGTACAAAGCTTTGTTTTTGAGAACATTGAAAACTTTAAGAATCGGGGAAAGTCAATAACATATTATGCTTTTTTTAAGCTTGAATAATATGTGACAATTTTGTATTGTATATTATTATTTGTCTTGACAGTGATTATTAAAAAGATGTAACATTTTCTCTATTAAAAAAATAAGATCTTTTTACACATACTTTTTACACACTTTTCTCTTCGGTGCAATTTAAATTATTTTAAATTGTTTTTTATTCAATGGAATGTTGTACTTTTATATTTATATATTAATAATCGCAAACAGAAAACGAAGATGTGACACAAGATTATTAGCGGCCGTTTAAAAAACGTGCGTAGATATATTATTAATTTTTCAAATCTTAAAGTCAATTTTCTTGGAAACAAAGCCTTATGTGAAAAATTTTTATTCTACATTTCCGATTTATTTTTTTTTATATAGAATTATTACCTTCTCGATTGTTCCATTACTGGACATTCTGTACATTATTTCTTCTTCTTATAAACTTATGAATATGAGAATTCTTGTTGTCCGGAAAATGGGGAAGGTTAAATGTTTGTTGATTTAAAAAAAATATTTCCTTCCTCTCTTCTATAAATTCATTATTTCTATGTTATATTTATTTTTTATAATAATTTAAAATAATGATTTCGCGATAAACTAGGAAAATTAAGATAAATTATATTTTTATTCTTATTAAATCTATTAAATTGGTATTATTACGTTAGATTATTAATTTAATGTAATCTAATCCAGATGCAATATAATAAAATTTTAAGTCTTAAGAAATATTTTAAATTTCTTAAAAGTTAATTATATAATATTATAAGAGTGTTAAACGTCTTTCTTTGAAATTCGTTTCCTTCGGATATTTTATTACATCGTGCTATGTATCGTTTATAATGAAATATTTAAAAAGTTATATATATATATATATAAAACACTTCCTTTTTTTGAGAGAGATATATTTGATGATTTAATATAATAGGTATATTATATATATATATATATATATATATATATATATATATATAACATCTGTGTGCGTGTAAAATCATCAAATATTATATCTCTCAAATAGGAAGTTGTAATCATATGAGTATTACGTATACATTTTTATACATATCTGGAATAAAAGAAAAGAGATAAAACAATCCAGGAAGTATAACGTGCGCAACACATTCTCCGGCATAAATACGCCTGTTCTGATGACAAGAGAGTTGCAGTCCGGCGTCACACAGATTTTCCGTCCTCGCTCGCGCGCGCGTGTTTTCCGCGTGTATATACACGCTCTATTGCGCCGCATCGCGCTAAAATCCTTGCAAGGACACCTCGTCCAGAGCGCACCTAGTAAACCCGTCTCTCTCTCTCTCTCTCTCACTCTCTCACTCTCTCACTCTCTCACTCTCTCACTCTTTCGCTCGCCCCGTCCGCAATTAGCGCGCTCGCAGTTTTGCGCTCCCTTTGGTGGAATGCAACGCTATTTCTCCCCGCGATGCGATTGCGACCGCACCTGCAACGTGACGTGGCGCGTGTTTACGCAAAGCCGCCCGGGGACGCACGGCATAATTCAGCTCGAGCACGCACAACGCGCGGGTGTCTCCGACGACTTAAAATTCGCGACCCGCAAATCCCGCTCTCGCACACACGCCGCGTGTTAGCAGCTCGTACACAAGAAATTAAGATACTAGGCGTCTTATTAAGCGTGACGGCTGGAAACGAAAATTTGATTTCAGCGGAAAATTTTCTTTCGGGATTCAATCGCGCTCTGTGTACGTGCGCGAGAAATAAAGTTAAAAATTTTATTTTACTCCACTTAAAATTAAAATTATAGAAAAACAGGATAATGGCTCTGATATACATATGCAATTTTCTAATTGCGAAAATTAAAATTAAAAATTTCCTAACCAATATTATCTGATGATTAACATAAATTAATGTATATTTGTAAAATTTTTTATATTCTTGTAGAGAAAACACGAGAACTTTTTTAATAATCTTTTTTAATAGATTTTTTATTAGCTTTTTGTATCAACTTTTTTATCATCATTTTACTTTATCGCTGTTAAAGTGCAATTCGTATTGGTTAAGGTTGTATTGTCTGTACAGTTCCTGCAAAAAGTGACTGCATTGAAAATATCAATACTTATACTATAACATATTTTTACTTCAATAATACATTTTTATAATTTATTTACATTATTTGCTGTTACTTCCGATTATTATAACACTTTTGACGGAGGGTAAAGTTTTGACAATTTTAGAATTTCTGGAAAATTCTGGACATGAATATACCTTGTATGTAACTTAAAAAAAAAAAAAAGATATTTCGACAGCAAAAATACGCACAACTATATAAATTTCCAATCAACCTTAATTATTGACAAAAAAACTAATCTGTGAATTCTTTGCGTAAATTATCTTGGATACTTAAAGTATTTTTACGAAATAATTGAGATTTTTGTCATTGTTTTTTTCTTTGTTATACGTAACAATATTATATTCCTATAAGAGCACATGTAAAATTATTTTATTGCAATAACTTTTGATCCATATTGTAAATCGCCGTCAAATTTGTTGTGTCACTTTTAAATGCGATATAGAACAATCTATCATTTTTTATTATCCTCGAAATGACAATATACAACCTTAATATCGGTTAATCGTGAAACTACGATTGAAACTAATCATAAAAGCATGCGGCTGATCTCGTCGAAGGTCCTTCGAAGGAAACGGTTGCATTGTTGCAGCGTGACGGTATCGAAATAATCAACAGTTTTGCGCGGATTGCATATTTATCTAACGAGAATCAAATTAACAGAATCGAAACGGTGCAATTATTGCAGGAGAAAGCCGATTTATGCCGCAATCATCAGGACTTACGTTTCGTCAGGAATAGTTTCTCTTCCTCTCCGCAAATGCGTAGAGCAACGAGAGTGCGAGACATTTAATTTCTCTCGAGACAATCTGACATTAAATTAATTTTTATTATCGCGTAATGGCGTCGTGTGCACTTGACCGCGATACAAACGGGCGTGACAAATTAATCTAACGTCTCATTAGCGCCATTTGTAATTGCGACTTAACTCTCGATATTTAACAGCGGTTTTTAATTCTGTAATGTGCATGCGCTTTTACCTTAACCCGTTTTCTCGCATATATAGATCTGCATAAACCTTCGCGGAAAATAGTACGGTTAATTGGTACGAAATATTACGACACTATATATATATTTTATTCTTTTTTTACATTATTTTACAAAAAAAAATTATATATTTAATCCGTTTTTTTTAAATTTAATTTTATTATGTATTTAATCAAACAATCTCTGTATTTAGTTGTATCTTGGGATCTCGTATCTAGCAAGATACGTTTTAAGTAAGGCAACCTTACAAACACGCGTCAATTAATCACAACGAAGCGGATTCCCGCGTTTCAGTTTACGGCACGAACCATTTTCCGCGTCCAATTATACGAGTTAATGAAAAGGAATTATGACAAAGCGACATTAGACCGCTCGTGTTTCTATGATCACGGCTCCGCGGTTCCACTAATGGGAATTTCGGGCCAAGGCCCGCGACACACACGCACACACACATACTACTAATATACTCTAAACGTTTCGTCAACGTTGCAGCTGGTAACCGCAAGTTACCCTCGAGCGTAAGAAAGCTGCGTTACGTAGACGGTACATATTTGTCGATGACATACTCGCGCACGATGTAAATGTAAACCGAAGGCGCCGATGTAAAATTACACGAATGGATTACGCATTCTCTGTATTTCCACAATTTTTTTCCAAATTTTTACCATTTTTTTTTCGCGTGGTTCCTATATATATTCGATAGTTGGACGCGATACATATTTTTGTGACTATATTGGACGTCATTGCTAAGAAAAATAAATTTTCCAAATTCGCGATTGAAACTCTCTTTCGGTTTCATGAAATAAATTCAATTCCAATAAAGGCATCGCAATTTATTTTTGTTCCTATTATTTTTTAAAAAATTTTTCGTAAATGCGTTTTAAACAATAAACAATTGTCGCTGCAACAACATTTTGAGATCGCATTTAATTTCAAACTCGTGTGTCTCGCGTGCAATTGAATGATTTGCATTGAAGAGAATTCTCGAATATAAAATTCAGGTAGGAAATGTACTGATAAGACCCAGGCGCAGAAACTTTTTAAAATCTTTATTTAATTTGAACGTTTCGGTCCTTTCCCTTTAAATCATCTTCAGCATATCGATTAATAAAAAAAAAAAAAAAAAATTGATCAATGCTGTTTTGTATATCGCTGAGGTTATGACATACACGTTTTTCGCTCCTTGTTCTTCATCTCGTCTTCGATCACTTTGGTGAGTCTCTTCTTTAATCATCTTTCACTCATTTTTCCATCAAAAATTTTTGCATATATCTTTAGCGTTTAGATATAGTGATATATTGCACTTTATTATTGTCCAAATTAATTTCACGACTAATAAATCAATATTAAATGCTATTCTTGGAAAAACTGCATTCTTGGTAACTTTCTTTGTAATCGTATGAATAGAAAACATTAGAAGGCGCATACAATAAAGAAATTTATTTTAAAAAGCTGCATCTACAAATTTTCTTATTATACCTGGAAGCTCAGGAAATTCTCAGGGAATTTTTTTACTTGAGTAAACATCCTGTATGTCTAAAATAGAAATGTTTCGAGAAAGAATTTAACGAAATCTAAACTTTCTGTGCAGAAAAGACGATTCGACGAGCGGTCTATTCGCCATGGAACGATACGAGGAAGAAGCCGAGGACAGCGATAACGAGACAGATCCTGAGCAGCTTCTGAACGAGTGGCTGGGCGAGTTGGACAGCCTGACTGTGGTGAGTTTATATTTCTCCTCGCATTGTGTTTCTTCTCGTTGGCCATTTTACGGTCAAGAACCGCCGTCGTTGACAGCGTGCGGACAGCTAGACGTTTCGTGAAACAATCGTATAAATGTTATATGTCGTGTTAGATGATTTTTAACTGTCTGAAGAGAACCTGGAGAAACTCTTGTCTTTCGATGAACCGATTATATAAAAATTAGAAGTTAGATATCGTAAAGCTCCTTCGCGCGTAACAGCAATAAATTAATTAATTTCAAACAGCGGGCACAGCTAAGTAGTTCTTATAAATAGCACTCACACAGATAGTAGCTAAGAGCTACTCGGACCTAATTTAAATCGAAATGTAAACATTACATTTATATATAATTAGGCTGTGACGATCAATAATCATTTCTATATTAATTTCTATGTTAACGAACTAATATGTCATGCTGGATATAATTTATAAGTGATCCGAACACACGTTAAATGTGATATGTCTTTGATTAACGTCTCTACTAGTACGTGAAATTTCGATCTGATTAGTTTGAAAGACGAGGCGATCCAATGAAGAGGCAGCCGCCGACAAACTGCCTCTCTAGAGTACGCGCTTCTCAATTGGTGTCAATTGGCACGCGGTCTAAATGATTCGCCTAGTAGCTCTCGCATGAGAAGCCACTGATGCGGGTTCGCTTCCTTGAAAAGCGTGCACGTGTCTTCGTACGCCGTCTGTATTTCAATGTATATCTCAAGTAATCACCATTCTGTGGTGAATATAAGTGGATAATTGCTTTACATGACGCGCCTAGAGAGTATACGCGCGCGCGAGAGACGCATGTAGATTATTTATAAATTTAATTATCGCATTATGGGGATCAAGTCGAGAAATATTAAGTAATCTTACGTTGAATAAATTTTTTTACAATTTTAATATCGCATAATTATTCAATATATAATTGTCCAATTGTCGTATATATAATATCGATAGTACTTTTTAAATATTATTAATAATTGTATTAATAATATTTAAAAAAATAATAATTTAATAATTAATAAAAAATATTTAAAATTAGAATTAATAAATAAATAATAATTGCATTAATAGTATATTTTAAAAATATTATCGATATTATATATACGACAATTTGATGTTACAATTAAATATTTGCGACAATGATAATTTTATACATTTAAAAATTCAATCAAAACACTTTTTCAACAAGAACAATCGTGATAATTTTATCTAAAGTTTTTTTAATTGATTCGGATATAAGATAAATTTATTATTTATCTATCTCTCTTAGCAATTTGCAGAAAAAGCGATTGCAAAACTACAAAATTTACGTGTTCAAGTGATCGCGCGACGCGAATTTTGTCCAGTGGAAAAGTCTTTTAGCCAAAGTAGATCAACGATCGTTCCTGCCGAGTGCTTTTAGCGTTTCCTGCCCAGAGGCTCCGTGCGGTTCGTCTCTAATTTCATTAAATCGCGGATAATCGCGTCCCGGACAGCTTCTCTGTTACGGCGTCGGTTGTATTAACAACTTTCAGCATACTACAGGCACGATCATACCAGACAATCCGCAGAATGTCGTTAGGAGAAGTTCGACAACTCCTTTGTCATTAGATTCGAGCGCGATAAAAGTTCCGAGTCTTCTACTTCATAGAGAAGTTTCCAGCTAGCTTCGTCTCGGAACGATAGAATTTTAGATTAACGTGCGGAAGTATTTTTTTTTTTTTTTATTTGCTATAACGAGATTTCCAGGAATTTGGAACAGATCTTCGTTACTCCTCGCCGCTTTAAGAATTTTAGTATTGTCGACTTGTACGCTGGTGGATTTGTTTTTTACAAAGAGACACTCGTTGAGTATTTTTCGTACATCTTCCGAAGCTCATATTTTCAGAATTTCAAAGAAATGTTGCAAATGATAAATTTTTTTTTAATAGCGATATATATTATCGATTAATATTTTATTAAATATGAATGAACCTTTTATCTATTTTTCTAAATCGATTAATATTTCATTGAATATGAATGAACCTTTTATCTATTTTTCTAAATCTGGATCCAACTTGGATCGCCGACACCTCTCGTGATATCCTCGACGATCCTTTTAATGAACACAGCTTGTAATTCCCATTATCAGTCTGGATCAACGGCGTCTAATTAACCAGCCTAATTGAATGTGACTCAAAGATCAGAGTTCCCGATATGCAGATCATATTTTAAGTCTCCAATTTCCGATGAGTTTTAGCTGTGTCAAGCCGTGAACTTGATTTGATTGCGAGCGCGATGGGGCTTCGTCGTGGAGTAAAAGTACTCGCTGAAAGTGAAACTCGCGACGAGTAACCTTGAACCTTCTTCGACGAAGGCACAGGCGAATGGATACTCGAGAATCGAGTCTAGTCAGTGAAAGATGGATGAGTAGCCGAAGAAGTGCGCGAGCACATCCGCTTTTGCACTCTTCGTCGTCGCGTTTCACGACGAAGGTTCGGCGAATCGATAACCGGGCGATTGATGTCGTTGCCCTGCCATCACGCGATGTTTACTTTGCAGAAGTACGAAGTTAAAATCGCGCCGCGTTTCGCTGGATGCAGGTGGTGAATGACCGATTGAAAAAAATATCGATCGATTAACTCTCTTTTACTAAATGAGAGAAAGATTTTTGCACCTCGCCCTTCTGTCAACGAAACGGTTTACTCTCGGGCGTTACTCCAAAGCAACTTTAAATGTTACAAATGTGTCGGAGAACTTTTCTCCGCCCGAAACAAAATACAAAGGATATACCTTTGTATTCTCGGAATCTTCGATGCCCGACAGCTGTTATTGAAATTGTCGCGAAAGCACGCGGTTGGTACCCGGATATCCGTACATTGATGGAAAGGTGAAAAATTATGCATTGAGAGACAGAAGGGTTAAAGTTATATTGCTCTTTTACGAGAGAAGCGCGTATTTTGAAATAATAGAAGATCAGAGAGAGATTCGCGGATTTTACTTGTGCTTCGTATTTCCACGAGTATTTTTTTTTTTTTTCTGCCGATACTCGGTGTCATCGCGATCACGTGAACACGTCGAACACTCATTCCGGAGATGAGTAATCATTTTTATCGGTGGATGAGATATGAAATTCTGTGACGAATCGCGCATAAAACACGCGTGTTTTACGACGTGTCTTCGAGAACAAGTAACTGCTCTCGAAATACTGTTGCTTCCTTCCTGTCGCTTCCTCTCGCTTTTATCTCGAGAGCGCTCTCGAGAAGGCGGGAAAAAGAGAGGGAAAAAAGCGAGCTTTTGCACTTGCACTTGGTGCTGATGCATCGGAGGTCGGTCAAGGCGCCTCTGTACAGATCGATAGCCTGGCAACGCGGAACGGATAACGTTGCACTGCGTGGTCGCTGACCCCTACGTGGCTACAGAACATTCGAGAGAGAACGTTGAAACAGAACGCTGAAACATCTTGCGAAATATAATATTACGAATATTATTAGTCGGACGCAGAGATCGCTATTAGTTTTATCTTGCGCTCCCCGGAGCATTTCTTCGCGAAACATTTCCGATCTGCGGGTCGAAGTTCAAAAATTCGGCAAAAATTTCGAATCAGCGCGTAAAAACACACATAGTTGTGTGTGCTCTGATTTTCCTTTCTGTATATAAAAAAAAAAAAAAACAGAGAGATAAAGCAAATGCCTCCGAGCGCGTTGATTAAAGAGATTAGCGAATAAAACCTATATATAGATATTTTGTGATTTTTGACGGGAAACATTTATTTTGTTTAAGACAATTGAATGAAAGTAAGGATCGAGATCGGACATTAAAATGTATATCGCTAGATTTATACGCGAGCTTAAATTAGAAAATCAGATTACGTCGGTCGGAAGGATAAATCTTGTAAAATATGGAGCGGAAGTAATATTTTTCGTTATCTTCGCCGCGGTTTCTGCGGATTGTTTGCAATAATTAAGGCGTCACGGTCCCGATCATCGCCGGTTTCGAGACGCGGAATGCGCGCCGGGAATGATTCGCGTATCGCGAATGGCACCGAAGGTGCCATCCAATTTGCACAGAGTCACATTCCGTCCCAGGACCAGAGCGTTTCCTGTCACATACACGAAATTACTGTGCCACGCTGAACCGCTTAATGGCTTTTCTCAGTAGACAGCACGCCGTAATTGTTCTTCCACATCTTACACTCGTCGCAGATTCACGCGAGACAGATTGCGAGCATTTTCCGTCGGAGATAGATAATTGATCGGTTTTTCTTTTTCTATTAAAAAAAAAAATATATATATATATATCGAATTTTAATTCTTCTCTTGTGCATTTTAAGTCAACACAATATTTTGACTATGGCTGAAAAATATTTATGCGAAGGACTAATTATTATGTTCTGCGAATTATTACTATTAGGATAAAAATTATTTTTGCTGAAGTGAATATTTTTCAGTTTTATAAATACATTTATTTCTCAACTTTATAAAAGTTTGGCCTAAATTTTTCCAATCCCAGTAATGAACTTCTGAAATGTAACGTAGAGTTGATTGTAATAGAAGTTTCTTTACAATAATAATCTTTAAAAATTATTCGTGTTCCATAATGAATATTCATATATATTTATATACATGTATACGTCATCTAGTTTTTCTGAGGAAAGATCATCCTTCGCGCGGATTGCACTTTCTTTACTGCATACATTACCGACAGCAGGAAGTTTCTTGCCTCGACACTGGTAATGCAGGTTGCAACTTTAACATGTATAATATCTCTCTCTTCTGATGGTTCCATATTTAAAACACATGTGGAGCTGATATCTCAGAAAGCAGACTTCATTCAGATCTTGAGATGACGCGTCGCTTCATGCAGGATTGATTTCAAGTTTATTTATCTCGTATTGTCTCTGTATGAAGTTTCAGTGAATTTTTTTTCTTTATCTTTATATTATATACATATAATATATATATATAAAATTTGAGTCATCTGAGACAACTATAAATAAAATAATTTATATATATATATATATATATATAAATTTATTTTACTTAGAATTTTGTTTAGAGATCTCAAATTATGTATATCTGCAGAAATTAAAGACATTACTATCGCCAACAGTCATACTACGTTGGAAAGCACCAGTTCTCGTCTGATCACTGAAGTTAAGCAACGTTAGGCATGGTTAGTACTTAGATGGGTGACCGCTTGGGAACACCATGTACCGTTGGCACTTTTTTTTTTGTTAATTCAAATTTAATCAACGTTGATACAATTGTATTACTTTTCAGTTATTTTATTTGACTGTTAGGTCTTACAATTCCACCGAAATTATTTTGAATTTGTATAATTATCGAGTTCGCGGTATACAATATGATAAACTCTACATGTCATTACGGAAACTGACGCTTCAAGAGGGTAAATCATTCATTATATCGTTTGATCGTTCGTATAATGAGAACAAATTGGAGTAAACAGCGGAGCCATGTCTGCGACAAAATAGACAAATGGTTAAGAGCTTCCGGTGGCTATTAACATGCGGGCTTCGTAGTATCCGCATTTGCACCCGGGACTTTGTGGCATCCTTAATCGCGACCGAGGTCAATGAGAACCTTTGTTCCATAATATTGCTGTATCCGGTACTTGTTGTCAGTTATCGGATTTTGTTGACCGAAAAAAATTATAAGGAATGGGTCATCGCATTTTAAATGTCCGACTAAAAATACAGACTATTTATTGTTAGAACAAATTTTTTCATCGAATTTTATTTATAGCACAATATTTCAGTGATATATCACAGTAATTCATACTATTTCTACTACTATTAATAGATATCTTTTTGAAACAGTAAATGTTATCTAACATTTGTTGACGATTGTAATTTTTCCATCGTTTCTTTCTTATAATTAATCATTAAATAATAATGCCTTATCAAGATCCCGATAATTATTATGAGGTGAAAGATTAGGCGCGCACGAAAGATTATCCAGTTAAGAAGATCATTATTGGATTAAAAAGCTCATTATTGGAAATGTTCTCGATTCTTTACGAGATTCGCTCAGAATATCATGCTCGATTATTCTCTTAGAAGTTTGCCAATTATTGAAATAGATAAGATGAGCTTAAACCCTTCTCTTTTGTTAAATCTCTCTCAGTCTATACAGAATGATTTCAATCGAAAAGAGATGAATTGTGTTCTTATATACATGCCCACTTGATGCATGACAAAATATTTTTTAATGTTAATTGATAGATTGAACAAGCTGTCAAACGTGGTTTAAGCTAAAAATTTTTTACCATAAATAGGGAGATGAATAATTAGTTTTTATTTATTATAGGACTTATAGTAAAACAGGACGTATCTTATGAGATGCTTTGCCAAGTTTTGTGTGTTAAATATGTTCTCTCTTCTGTAAAAAAAAAAAAAAAAAAAAAAAAAAAAAAAAAAAAAAAAAGAGAATACGATAAATGATCCCTTCAATCGATTCAATACGAAGTGTACCTCACTTGCGCTTTTTCTCGCATGAGGAACCCACTTCGTCGACTCGCGCTTCTCCAGGTAGCTCGAAGAGAGCTGGAAATGTAAGAGAATCACTCAGGTAGCAGAATGCTGTGCACGTGCCTAAGGGCAGCTGTGCAGCTTGACCGACCTTCTTCTCGCTCGCCTACCCCTGTAAAAAGATCCTCATTTCCGCGTCTCCTTTCAGAGCCTCTGTTTTCGTTGGTTCCTCTCTCGGGGTCAGACGAACCGTTATCAACGCTGCTCGTCAACTGCAGGGCAATAAGAAAAATTGAACGTCGAGACAATGGCACGAAAAAATCATGCGTATTCGCACATTGCGTGGATTTTTTTTGTGCAGCGATATGAAAACACAAATTGTCGATTAAAAAATTCTGCTTTTAATAATATTTTACAAGTATCGGTAGGGAGAGAACGATAGATGAATTTTGAAACTGTCAGATTTCGTCGAAAATAGGCAGAAAGAAACTTACCCCCAAATACAAAGAATTGCCTTATTTTTATATATAAACATTATATATATATATATATATTCTTTGTATATAAATATATATTAAAAAATGTATGTATATTTTTTAAATACTTAAATATATATATATATATATATATATTTTAAATATTAAAAAAAATTTAATACAGAAAACATAATATTTATAGCATAACTATTTAATCGTGCTGATAATATTATGAATAAAGTTAATAGATGTCTTTCGCTGATTATGTATATTTATGTGCATATCCGTGTATCCTCATTATAATATAATAACATAATTTTTGAATATTATGCTTTATCAACAATACGCATGATCGAAATATCGAGATGGAGCACCAATATTTATTTTCTCTTTCTCACACATCTCTCGGGTGAAGGTAAAAGCGCTAAAAATACAAAAATCCTGCGGTGGATTTAGCCACGCGTCCTGCTTGCCATCTGTTGCACTAGTCTCTAATCTTGTCAGATAAATCTCGAGCGATGCGAGATACTTTGACGCAACACTTTCCGTATGGATGAATGTTTCAGTTTCTTCGCCAGGTGGTTCTATGATACGTATTCCTCGTTTAGAAATCCGCTGTGCTTTTTACTATTTAAAAAAAAAAAAGAAAAAAAAAGGACGAACGAGGAATTTTTATTATTATTAGCCAAATTGATTGTAAGGATAGACGAGATAAAAATATCATAACTAATTTAATTTTAAAAATATTATTGCTCGCAATAACATTTTATTATGCAATAAATTATATTGTTATTTAATATATTGCTAATTGTGAATCATGTTAGCGTTCCAGTTAAGCATCTTGTATTTGATTCGAAGTAATTTAAAAAAGAGAGAAAGAGAGACGACACGGAATAAGATGAAAAATAATTCACTTGTAATTCGAGACAAATTTTTCCACAAAATGCATAAAATTAATATTGACCAAGACTCAAGGCGATGATATAGGAGAAAACACATCCGCCGTCTTTCGGTGTCCCGCTCTCAGCACCTCGCTTAAGCTTCATCCTGGGGCGCGTATATCCGTCGTCCTGTGGGCTGCAGCTGCCTTGTAGTAGCAGCACGTGTTCGTCTTTTCTGGGCAGGTGGTTAGCGTCGTTAAGCAATCGCCTCCCCCTCGGCGAGGACCGAGATTTGAACGGTGTGCAGCTCGTCGGAGGAGCGAAGAGAAGACCGCGAGGGGGAAGAAAAAAAAAAAAAGAAATTCGAGAGAGGAGGACAGGCTCCGCAGGCACACAAGGCTCGTATCTGTATGAGCGAACTCGTGGTACTTTTGCCAGAGAGAATATATGAGGGATTTATTGCGTTTTTTTTGTTTTTTTTTTTTTCTAAGCACGTCAATAATCATACACGTCATACGCATCATTCGAACGTGAATTATTAATTATTACATGTGAATTATTAATTATAATATTGGAAAAGGCTGATAGTGATGTAAATTTCTTTTTAAGAAAAATTAGTTAGAAATTTGTCGAGTAAGAGATTCTACATTTCATTAGTTTGTCACGAATTATTAAAAGTGTGAAAGTAAAAATATAATGTATAGGACGGAATATTTGAATATTTTCATTTCAGAAAGATATATATAAAATTTGCATTTGCATTCTTAGAACACATACAAAATTTCCTGCCCGTAGACGCGCTTAATTTTTATGAGAGTTACATTTATTTTAAGACCCGTCGTAAAATATCGTTTCTTTATTTTCTCCTCTGTTATATGTATGTACGCGTAAAAATTCATCTCTTAATAATCTATGGCATTATGCGACGAGTAAAAAAATCTAACAAATAAAAAAAACGACACACTAGATCTTTCTAGAAAATAAACACTCGACTCTATTCGTCACCTGCGTGACGTTGTTAAGCAGCCGATCGCGAAAAAGAGTGTAACGAGAGGGCAACGGAGCCTCTCTGAGCGACAGAAGAGGGTTGGAGGGAACGAGGGGAGGACGAAATGACCGGCAGGTGATGCCAGGAGACTCTGCTGATAAACGCATGCGTCGTGACCGGTTTCAAGATCGCGGATCCGCAGAGCGCGCGGTTTACTGCCGCTTAATAAGAAGGACCCTAACCGAAGGAGTGTATATCGCGCGTGATAAATCTCGCACTGCGTAACGTTTGTATATAGAAATTGCGCATCGGGCAGGTGGTGATGTGACTCCTTCAGATCGAGATCCTCTGCGGAGGACTTGAAGATCACGTCAAACGGTTGAGCGATTCGCAAATTTTTATCTCGCAAAAACGACATATTGCTGACATATTTCTCGAGCCCCGCAATTTAATATGTAACTCGCATTGAAAATGAAAGATATTACGATAACAGCGAGACCACAATATATTGAGAAACTTACAAAAACAGGATGTCTACTTCCTGGAAAAACCGGGAAAACCGGAAATTGTCAGGGATTTCTTTTTTACCTCGAAAGATCCGGGAATTTTCATGGAATTTTATTGAGACTCAGGGAATTTTTTCAAAAATTGTGTCTTTAATTTTATTGACGATCCTTTTTTTAGTATCAAGGTCTTATGTAAGTTTCATAGAAAATTGTTCAATTTTTTAATAATATTTAAGTAAATTAATACTTCTTAAGACGTTTATAATAAATTATTTTTTGTTTTATATTTTTGCATATATTTTTAGCGTTTAGATACAGTGATATATTGCACTTTGTTATTGTCCAAATTAATTTTACGATTAATAAATCAATATTAAATGAAAAGAAAAAGAAAAATTCTAGAAGATCTCGACATGTGAGATTGCTCTGTGAGCGTTATTTCTTATTCTTTTGTCATTTTATAATCGACCGGTTTTCGATCATCTTGAATCCCGTTCGAGAATTAAGTCTCGAATATTAAGGGCGAGCACGCGTTATCGGATGCTCCATCGAGCCTAGGACGATATAAGGGCTATATTCATGTGGGCTAAATAAGGGCGAACCACCCCCATTCGCGACGAGAAAGGGCGAGTTACGCGGGATGCAGAGCTATGAAGCTTTCCATCTTTCTTCTGTTTCGCTCCGTGTCTCTTCTCTTTTCTTTCTTCGCCAAATCAGATGCACAGTCTTGCCCCTCTCTCTCTCTCTCTCTCTCTCTCTCTCTCTCTCTATCTCTCTCTCTCTTTTTCTTTCTTTCTTTTTCTCTCTCGCAGCGAAGCGCAACAGTTGGCCAGGAAGAAACATCTGTCGATCGTGGCGCATGCGTATCCTTCAGGTAAAAACCTGTGTTCAGGGATTCTCAAATTTTCGGAAATTAAAATTCGCGATTCGCAGATATTGGATCCTATTAAAATGTAAAAAAAAAACATTTGCTTTATAATTAAATGTTATATAACTATATGCTATATGTATATTATAAAAATATATATAAAATAGAATTTAAATGTGCTTGCAATATAAGGAAAATTAAGTATAAAATGTGTAAACATATTAGAAATTTAAATTAATGAAATATTTATTTTTAAATTTATATAAGAAATTGTAATTTTATCAAAAGTTACAATCATACTTGCCGAAAAAAGTTGATTTTATTCGTATCATGATTAAAATTTAGAAAAAGTTTATTCAGCAAAAAGCATTGATGAAAATGTAGTCAAACGTATAAGAAAAAAAATGAGAAAAAAATAATTCAGATATATAAAAATAGATAGTTTTATCGTATGATTTCGCATTGCATTCACTCCCTTAATTGAAATGATAAAGAAAACACTGTGCGTTAAAAAGTATAAGTTTTCCGTTCAATACTCGAGGGATATCGCGACGATTAAAAAACGCTTGTCTCCTCTCGCGCTAATTATGTTAATTCATATTAGACATAAATCTCGCTCGAATCGTCCGCTTGAAAATATTTCACTACAGTTACTCGCAACATCGTTAAAATTAAATCTCCGGCCGAGAAGGTTTGCCAGACAAACCTCATAATTTACACGCGTAATTTGTGCATTTTGCGTATTTCTCCGAGGCATATTTTTTTTTTTTCCTCGAAAATGTTAACATCTGTGCGACAGGTATGGTGAAAAGTATCGCTCGATAAGTATCAATTGAAAAAGCTTACGGGCCAACTTACGCGCGACGTCATTTACTTAGCCCATCTTGAGAGGGCCTCTCGCATATGACTCATGCCGAAATTATATACCGTCCGTTTCTGTAAGCGAAGTTTCTGTCCCTTCATTATACACACGGAGATTGTGCCGTGCGGTGCATATATATGCGCCGCTCTCACCTGTGAGTTTTCTGTTAGTCATAATTGCGGTACTCAACCCGATCATTTCGACAAATAACTTTCGCATTTTTCTCGCGGTTAAACAAATTAAAGTTTATTTTCTTTTATTAAACACATTATTTAAAAACAGCACACACATTATGGATGTATAATAAAAATAATAAAATATAATATAATGAATAAATAATTATATTAAAAATATAATTAATATAAAATATTATATATAATATTTTTATATTTCGATTTAATAGATGTTGCTCAAAAAATTTTGATTGGTCCTTTTGTATGAATTGATTAAGCGAAGCAGAAATTCTCTATTTTGCTTTAAGATTACAAAGTGCCGCATTACGTTTCAATATGTATATTCGAAAGATATACACTTACAACAAAAGATGTTGAAATCTCTCTAATGAAGCTCCATATTTTTCAAAAATCTATATTTTAGTGTGATGAGATACATATCTTTTTAGAATTGATCCCGAGAAATGCCGAGAGACTTTATGTTTAAATATTAATAAATTAAAAAAGTTCAGCATCTTTTCCCTTTTACTGTATAAATTCTTGCGGCCGGACGTGCAAATGCCACAAGGTGAGACTTTGATGAGACGTCGATCATCCACAAAAGCGCTCGAATACTTACGCGATCAAACACAGAAACCAAGAGAATGACATGCCTTTTTGCCGCCGAAGGGAAACGTTTCGGACCGAACAAACCGCAACATTCATATATGCGAAAAGAACCTTCCTCGAACGTAGAATTACGAGCGAAGTTCTGCGAACTTACATAAGTAGACAGGTGTATTTGGCCTCTCTTGGAATCCGCGGTCGGCGATTCAATCAGTCGACAGATTTTTCCGCGACACGGCGGTTACGAAACCGATAATATGCAATCAATTTTTAAATTTTTACATTTTCGATGCAAATTTATACCAATGCAATCGCATTTTTTTTTTTTTTTTTTTTTTTTTTTTGCGTTTACAATATCAGTTGCCTCATACATAACGTATTATTATATTCTGGTATGATATTTATTGTATTTTTTTTAATATGTCAAAAAGAGCGTGATATTTATTATTTTCGTTTCGAGAAAATAATAAAAAATCACGGTGGAAGAGACAGATGCGTCTTGAACTTCTTCAGCTTCTGGTCCGTCTAGTTAGACTTGAGATACCCATGATACTGTTTCAAGCAGAACTTCCGATTTAGAAGTTTGATGAGCGCTGAAGTAGGTCGTCCCTATTCAAACTTTTATTCTCACGCGTAATAAGAGTCCTTCAAGATTCATTTATTTACCAGATAAGATTTCTGAGAACTTTATGCGTTATAGGAATCCTTTGTGGGAATATTATTAACTTCCGAGACTATACGAATTTTCTTACATTTTCTTACTTTTCATACAGCGAGATTATACGAATCCTTATACGAAATTTCTTGCTTCGTAAATATGAACGAGAAAGTGCAAATATATATAATATTCAAGGAAGAAATCAGTTCTTTTTCGAAGTAATACAAACATGGTTATACGCACTTTTCTAGAATATTTAAAATAAAATTCTTTTAGAGTGGAATTTTAATTTTATATTGTTACATGAGAGAAATGTGCAAGAGCAAAATTGTTTTCCAGCTATTTTGAAAAGAAGGACCATACATATTTAAAGCACAATGTTGCTGTTTAACGTTATAATTAAGTTTCTTATTTGAATTATTTTGATTAAATAATTATTTTAAACAAATGAATAAATAAATTTTACTTTGCTTCTCTTATAAATGATTTAACTTAATTTTGTAATTTAAATAATAAATTAAGAATACTTTCTCGTCATTTTTTTCGTACGCATAAAATGTACTGTCATTCTCTTTCTTCGCAGAAGACAGCTTCTTATTTTATTTCTTCTTATTTTATTAATTGATCGCTGATCTTAATTTTTCATATATAATAACGGAGCGAAAAATGTATACATTATTTTACTTATTTTATGTATTATACATAAAATATATCTATTATATTTTATACACATACACACATATATTAATTATCCGCTGATCAATTCTTCTTAATTTGTCTTAGATAATTAGATAATAAATGGTTTATGCCATTTTTATATATATATATATATATAAAATATATTATATTTTCTACATAATACATAAAAAATATAAAATAATATGTACATATTTTGCTCCATTATTATATATCCTGAAAAAATAAAATAAGATCGCGATAAACGTAGACGAAGCGCCGTACAGGTAGGATTCGAGAGACGATTTTGAGAAACACTGCGTATCTGTGCCAAGCGCCACGCGACCAGGTCGTCCGGTCGAGCCGGGTAGCCGGGTGTTGTTAAAATCAACGTGGTGGGGTTCCTTCGACGAGTCCGACACGACTCCACCGGAGCCTTATGCCTTCAGTCGACTCTCGGCTCTCACTGCGATTCGAGCCGGCCTGAGATTCCGTTAATCGAGTAGAATCCGAGAGAATCACTGGAAACGCTTCTCAGGTGTGTCCGGCGACCCTCTTGCTTAACGCGAAGCAAGAGCAACGAGACGAAAGACAATCGCTTCTGCAGGCTCGGTTCTCCAATTATCTTACGCGCTCAGCGATCTCACGAAAGAAGATTAAAAAAAAAAAAAAAAAATAAAAAATAAAAAATTGCACCGCTCGCGGGAGCTTATCGCGCGGAAGTGAAGGGAATCGAGAGGGTGTAGTAGGAGAAGGAAGGTATCCTTCCCTCAGTACGATCGAGACCGAGCGCGAGTCAAGAAGCCCGAGATCGTCCACGGCGACCGGTCGATTCCTCTGGCGCACGTTAATTAGTACTACGTGGATGGCGATCGGAGGAAAGGAGGAGAGATAGATACGAAGCGGGACGCCGAAAGCCGAGGAGTCGTAGTGGCCGAGAAGCGAGAGGAAAACGGACGGGGAACTGATTAACCTAAGGGTACGGTTGGACCTCGGAAGGTCAAGTGGATGCAGGAATCTCGGCGCGTCGAGGGAAGATATCGCGCATCTTACGCTCGAAGAGACTCGCGCCGAATTGCTCTCGAAAGGATTGTAATAGATATCCGCGAGTGTTCGACCGGGAAAATCGAGTGCCTGTTCATTTCGTGGAGTCTCGTGAAGTCGTCGAGATTGTTTTGTATTTAAAAAAAAAAAATATATATATATATATATATATATATATAATAATATTCGCGAGTAATTCTGTATATCGATATTTGAGAAGTAAACTTGGTGCCTGGACGATCGAGAAATCTTTGACAGACAAACGTTCGGATCTCTCTCGTGTGTGGGTGAGACCGGCAGGAATCTAACGAGATTTTGTTGTCTAACGAAACATGTTGTGCGGCACATTTATGAAGAGGGGAAGACATCCGGGGGACGAGTATCGTTTGGTCAGATCCAACACCATGCCGAGAATGATATCGGGAGCGAGGGACGTCAGTTTGGCGCCCGTTCGGAGAACCAAATCCACGAGAGTAGCCGCACGATCATCGCTGATCAAGAATCTGCTGCATACGGTAAGGATAGGAACGAGCAAGATGCAACATATCGGGATTATCGTCTCTATTACATTGGAAATTTGTCGAAGGCGCCGCGAATTTATTTGACGTTTTATATATAAAAATGTGGGATGGTATATTTTCGATAGAATATTTCACATTTTATGCGCACGAAAAAAATGACGAAGAAATATTCTTAAATATTATTTAAATTATAAAACTAAATTTTAAATCATTTATAAGAGAAGCGAAGTAAAGTTTATTTATTCAGTTGTTTAAAATAATTTGTATTTAGAAATAATTATTTAATTATTTCAAAATTTAATATTTTCGTTCCTATCGCATTGGAAATTTATCGAAGGCGCCGCGAATTTATTTGACGTTTTATATATAAAAATGAGGGATGGTATATTTTCGATAGAATTTCTCTTATTATGCAAGTTCGCGAAGAGAGAGAATGACGGATACATTTTATGCGTACGAAAAAAAATGACGGAGAAATATTCGTAAATATTATTTAAATTACAAAACTAAATTAAATCATTTATAAGAGAAGCGAAGTAAAATTTATTTATTTGTTTAAAATAATTTATTTTAAAATAATTATTTAATTAAAATAATTTATACAGATTGAAACTCGAGCGGACATTTTTCATCGTATTTAATATATTAACACTTAAACCAAATTCACTTAAAGCCTCTAATTTTATACAGATATCTTTTGCTATTCTCTTCTTTTTCTTTATACTGTACTCTCAATATATTTTTGCTATATTAGATATTACTGTTTGCGTAACGTAAACACGCGTATTCGGCTTGTTACTCGCGTTAAACTAAGAAGAAACATTGCCGATTGATCTTCAAAGGGATTCGCATCGTCTCGAATCTACATACATGAATGCGAATGCGTCATGCTGTTTGCATATGTATGCGGCTTGCAGTGCGTTTGTACGCGTGCGTTTGTCCGTATAATTTATACGACTTTAATTCGGAAACGCAACGCGTCGTACTTAGTGAATTAATTAGCGATTCCGACTCTTTTTCTCCATGGAAATGTTGCTAACGAGAGAGAATTAAATGCTCATCTCTCTCTCTCTCTCTCTCTCTCTCTCTCTCTCTCTCTCTCTCTCTCTCTCTCTCTCTCTCTCTCTCTCTCTTATCGTGATATATGTGTATACGAGAATACAGCAACTCTGATAAATATACGATTATTTTTGCGCGATTATTTTTTATTTTTTTATGTCCTCACGTTACAATTTGTCTAATTTACAACAAGTAACTCCAATGAGTGGCTATTCAGCCCTAAGTGAGTTTAATCCATTGATTAATATTCTGTGATTGATGTCGGATCCTGGTGACATTTGCAAAGTCTTTCGAAAATTTATCATCAAATTTTATCGCTGCGTCAATTTTGTTCGGATATTTTGGGACGTCGATAAACCTCCCCGATTCAAGCTCGCGACAAGGTTCGATCTCGCGCTCGTTTCCCCTCGTTCTCTTCTCGTTCTTCTCTCCCCCCCCCGAAGTTTCATCTCGATGCTTCTTTTTTCGGTCTAAATCCGACAGGCGCCTTCGCGCGGCCAAGTCGGATTCTTCCGAAGGTACTCGCTTGCGAGCAGACCGAAAGCAGAGAGAAGCCGGCTCTCGGAGTTTGGCCTTATAAGGCGTTCCGCGAGATGCCCAGCGTCCATTAGAAACCCTTTTGTCGGACCCGATCTTTTTTTTTTTTTTTTTTTTCGGCGAACCTTCGCCAAAGGTCGGTCACCGCCGCGAGGATCGCTCACCGGAAAAAGTCATTTTTCAGGAATAACCGTGTCGTATTTTTTTTTAAGCACAATCCCCGTGAAAAAGTTTCGGACCGTAAGATTGGCTATAATGTAATATTGATTTAACGACTTCTCGACCAACCGGAGAACCTTTCAAAAGAATTCTATTGATTCTATTGATTCTATTGATTTAAATTGCATTCGAAAAATTACCCTTGCAAAATTGCATTCTCGAACAAAGGAATCAGATTTAGATGTATAACTGCGTAGAATTGGATCGAAATCGATTTCAATGTTATTTGCGACAATTCTCGATGTCATTCGCTTCCATTATCCGAGCAGCGTCATTATCGGCCGCTGATTGGCCGTTATCCGTAAACGAGTTTTTTTTTCTTAGTTAAAGAGAATTTTAATAAGCAGCGAGAACGGGTTCATGAATATGCACATAAATGTAAAGAACGAGTCTGCGCGGACGCGGTTTTTTTTTTTTTTTTTTTAGCTCGAGCGTTAACGCAAAAATATTCATTGCGCGGTTCCTGCCGAAGAGGAAAAAACTTTGTCCGCGGTCATGGAATCTGCAGGTAGAATAATACGAACAATATTCAATAATTTTTCAATGTTTAAATTTCAATTAAAATTTCACATAAAAATTTGAATTCACATAAAAATTTGAATTTAAAAAATGAAAAAAAAAAAAGGAATACTAATAGTATTGATAACAAGAATAGTATCGAGTAATAACAATAAGGGAAAAGATGTATAAAAAAATCAGCGTTTTTATTACATGTCACAATAATTTTTATCATCGATTGATAGACCTCATTTTTTGCCAATCATGAGTTTTAATTTTATCGGCAAGATATGCGCAGTGTCATTCAAAAAAAGTTTTTAATTATTTTTTATTATAAATTTCATACAAAAGAGAGAATATTATTATCTGTTTATTGTGTGTGTGTGTGTGTGTGTGTGTGTGTGTGTGTGTGTGTGTCTGTGTATTAATTTTTTCTATCGCTATATCCTTTCTCTGAAATTCTATTCTTATTAAATCCAGCACGAGCTTCAAATATTTGTGAAACTTGCAGCGATTATTAAACAGATCAATTTCCTCTCGATTGTGCAACGAAAGGACCGAAGGGCAGTTGGAAATGTGCTTTCCAACCGTTTGCCTCGTCAGGTGTAATCTCACCCCTCAAAGGGGAAAATATCTTAAAGCAGCGTGTTAATCGCGGCGCGATTGTTTTTTGATTTATATCCCGCCATTCGTGAAACTAGGTCGTTCGCGAATGCGAGGCCGAGAGCGCTGTTGAACGAACCGTGAGACTTCAAAGGACAAGCTCCGCGCAAAGACAATAGTTTCGCCTCCGAGATTCCCGGGGAAAAAGATGGGAGAGACGAGGAGAGGAGCAACGAGAACGCGCGCTTTTTTCGCCGCTGCAATTTGTGTACCTCCCGTTCCTCCCTTTGTTCGCGTCTTATTTTTTTTTTTTTTTTTATTTCTGCTCTTCTCGTCTTCTTCTTCGTCCTCCCGCGAGATCCTTATCCGTATCCTCTTTGTCCCTCCTCCGCGTCGCGAAATATCCCGGCGCATTCCTGCGTATCGCACCGCGGCAATTTAGACTCCCCCCCCCTCCTCCCCCCAGTCAATAGCCCTTAGGTCTCTGTTAGAACCCAATAGAATTTTTCGGCTTAATAGCGAAAATGTGTTGCTTCACATTTCGGCAGAATCAAGGAGAAACTGCGCAAACTTGCTTTTATACGATTGATTGAATTATTTGACACAAATCAGCTGATCGGTTTCTTTTTCCCTTCTTTTTTTTATTGAAGTGTTATGGAAAGGCAATTTTACATATTTCGCTCTAGTATTTTTTTTTTTTTTTTTTTTTATTATTATTTTCGTCTCTTAAGTTGTCAGCACTTTTAGCAATTTTCTTCTTTTTTTTTTAAGTAGTAGTTTCTTTCTTTGATTAGTACGTGCAATACTGTTATTATTTTTTTAGAATAAAAGGCACACTTTTCTATATAATTGAAACCTGTATGTGACTCGTCTGCGTTACATTTCCAGCATAACTCTGACATGAAGCATTTATATAAGTGCAAAAACTAATCTTGAATATACAATAAGAAAATCTGAATTTACGGAGATGCTTAGAAATTCTTCGATATTTGATCGAAGAGACTGAAAGATTTTATCCTACTTCGAATTTGAAAGTTGAAGAGAAGACTTTTGCCGAGAAAACGTGGTTTCTAAATTCATCGAATCTTATAAAAAGCATACGAGAGCGACTACATTCGTTTGTGTTGCGTTAATAAACGCGTTTCTTTTCGCCTTCTTTCGATCGGTATTAACGTTATATTGGAGTCATACGGCACATTTTCTCCGAATTGCGCAATTGGTTCTGCATCTAGTACACTGTAATTGCATCCGGTAGCGGCGAATGCGCTTCGATAAAAAATATTCTATATTATTTATTCGAGAGAGTAGCCGCGAAATATATCTGAACGATTTAAAATCGCGAGTTTGCTTTTATTCGCACTCATTGTAATTAATCTGATAATTTTCCCGAATGAATTCCGCTTTCTATTTAATTAGTGGAATAATTATCAGGATATCATGAACGAAACAAGTGACTCGTTATTCTCGCGCTACGTAACGATTTATAGATTAGAGTAAAATATACTCAGCATTTGACCAGAAGACACGAATTATTCTCGAAATAAAAATAAATGCAATTTATCATTACGTATTAATTAATATTAAATAAAATTAAGCGCGCGCGCACTCACTCTTTCTCTTTCAAATTTAATCATCGTATACAAATTACACTTATAGATTTGAATATTTACGATGATGTAATCCTCATTATCCTATATCGTTCGATGTTTAGTCAATTCTAGTCATCGCTTTTAATAGCATCGTTATTAAATTGCAGCTGATTCTCAGAAACTAGACAGGCGGCGCGAATCGCATTCCCGACGACGCGAAACGACAAGGCGGCTGGCATGCGTGATATTAACTCTAATTAGCGATTATTAGAAGACGTTCCGCGCAGAGAGAGAGAAAGAGAGAGAGAGAGACGGCGGCGTAAACCGGCGCGAATAACGAGAGGGAGGAGATATGATGACCTGATTAAAACAAATCGTCGACCGACAGAGAAGTTTAGATCGACCGACGCGTCGAGATAAGCGCGATACCTTGAATCAATCTTGCTTAATATACGGAGTATCGTAAAAGGGCTAACGTATCTGTATAATCCTTACTTTCCGACGCTTTACTGAAGTCGGAAATGAAAAAAAGAGGCTGCCTTTGTCAACCGCGAAAAGATATGTTTAAATCGAAAATATTATTTTTTAGCTTCAGAATATATTAAAATATTAAAATACAAAATCTTTAAAAAGAGTCGCAAAAAAAAGAAAAAATCTCTTTAAAAAATTCTAATAAATATTTATTATATTATATTATATATTAAAAAAGCGCGAAAGAAGATGTGAGGATATGGAATATATTAAAATATAAATATATCCGTTTATAGTTTTTTTTTCTCTTTTAGCTTCAGAATATACTGAAAAATTAAAATACAGAATAAATGAATTAAACAATCGTTAAAAAAAGTTATAAAAAAAGAGATAATTTCTCTAGGAGAGATTTAATAAATGTAAAAAATCCAATAGCAATATATATTCCACAAAGGATTTATTAATTCTAATGGAGTAACTTTTGCCAGCTCTGTCGAGTTACACCTATCGAGTTACATGGAACTCTGTCAATGCGCGTACGTGAAAAATTTGCAGTCGGCGCGAGTGCGAATTCCAAGCCGGCGCGACTTTGTCGCCGCATATTGAAGGTATTGGCTGCATTCTGATGAAATAACGCATCTAAAATGGATTTATTGGACGCGCGACACGGCGGAATAAGCGTTGATGGTGCAACGAAAGCGCGTTGCGCAAGCTTCTTACGGAACTGTCTGATTTATGCATTTGCGGGGTCGAATAATATACGAGCATATATAATACTATGAGTGTCTCTGATAACCTTGGTTAACGGACTCTTTCTTTCTACAGCAATTCTTTCTAGATTATATAAATCCAGCTATATGAAAAAAAAAAAAAAAAGAATCGAGTATTAATCGATGCATTTATATATGCATTTATATATGATATGTTCTATTATTTATTTATTAGAGCTTTTAAAGAGATTATTTTTTTAATACTTTTCTTAAAGATTGTTTAAATGATCTATTCTGTATTTTGATTTTTCAGTATATTCTGAAGCTAAAAAAAAATTATAAACAGATATATATTTGTATTTTAATATACTCAATATTCTCATTTTCTCTCTTTCGCGCTTTTTTAAATATATAATATAATATAATAAATATTTGTTAGAATTTTTTTAAAAAGAGATTTTCTCTTTTTTTGTGACTCTTTTTAAAGATTTTGTATTTTGTTTTTTTTTTTTTTAATATATTCTGATGCTAAAAAGTAACATGATAAACAAATATATTTAGATTTTGATATATCCTCACCTTTTCGCTCGTAAGTAATGCTTGTTTTTGATAGAATGACGTGACACGCGAACACGTCAACGTATCCAAGGTGTCGTCGACCTTACATTTTACCAAAACCGCAACAGTATCTTATTTATCTACATATAACATTATACGTTTTAACTCCGTGTAAATGCTGATGCATCATCAAATGTGGGATGAGAATGGACCCGAAGACCTCAAATTCCTTCGCCGTCGTGGGAGTTAACGAACAGGTCGTGATCCCCGGGGGGGAGGGGGGGGAGGGGAGGGGGGAAAGACCCCGGATGCGAACGAGAACAATGTCCTTCTTTTCCCTCCGATTCGCTGTCCTTCAAACCGCTAATGCGATTCCTCGATTCGAGGCTTGATCGATCGACAGCTCGCTGCGAATTAATAACTCGTCAGTTGTTTGCGGGAAGTTTCAGATGCGATATAAATTTTTTATTTATTTTTTTTTTTTTTTTTTTTTTTTTTTGTACGACGTTATGTTATGTTAAGGCGCCGTAGTTGAATGACGGCCATTGTGTGCTTAATTCATGCGTGGCTTCAAAACCTTGTCGGATTCGTTACAACGGGATTGTCTCTCGACTTCCGGCTGTGTCGCCTTTGGGTTTCTTATTCTACGGAGTATCCTGAAATCGTTGCCTAGATGCTAGAAACTGAACAAAGGGCATAAATAATGATTTTACCAAGAGATCAAAAATAAAAATATCTCTGTCAATTATTATAATAATAAAATACGAAATTAAAAATTAATTATAAATCCCGAAACAAAAGAAATATATATTGCTTAATCTTTGCTCGATTAAAGTGGATTTTATTCCAACGAAATTTTGTCGTTTCAACCTTTTTTGGGATATATACATTTTTATATCGCGCGTAAAATGTCGCGTGATGCATTTTTAGCGGCGATATAAAATACGACTCTTGATCGATTGGACGAACGTAATAACATCTCTCCCCTCTTGAAAATGAAGATATCTTTCTGTAATCATCTCGTAATCATACGCGCCATAGCACGGAAGATCCAGATGCAGAAAATTTAGCGCACGTCATCTTTATCGATTCTTGCGATCTTTGCCCAACGATCACGTATTACGCAAAGGGTTCCCTTGCAAGAGAATAAGAGAAAAAGAAACACTTAAAAGCGTTACTTGAGTCCAGTTTTGACGTAATGCACGCATTGATACCATAGCCAATGTGACCAATGACTTCGTGCTATTACATGTATTGCCTGTGCGTATAATGTCAGTCATTAGTCCTCCGAAGAAAAAAATTAGTTGAAAGTCAGTCGTACGTTTCTTACGTGGGATATTTGATCGTTAAAGAGAAAACGCAGCGGAGAGATGCCGAGGATACGAAATATTTCGCGTACCATTTATCTCTTATCTAAAGTCAATTATTCCGTGTACTGTTCGTATAGAATAAAAAAATGTTCACCGTATGATAGACTCTCTTACATACTAATCTTGAATGAGATTGCAATCGTACTACATTTCAGTTTTTACGTAATTGTACTGGAATTCCGTGTGAAACATTCGCACAAACTGTCCACCAAACATTATCTTTCGAATTTTTTTCGTGCAAACAAAGACTTAAAAAATTCTTTAAATATTTCTTTAACTCTTAAAGTGGTCGCACTATTAATGGGACGTTAGAGCATGGATGACATCAGTCATCTATTTTTAAAAGACGAATTGAAACATAAAGACATATGTTATGAGCATATTATTTATTTAAATACATGTATTAACCGTTAGACTTTTTTATTTTTTCTTATAAATTACCTAAATATCCGTATTTTTTTATTAAAAATTTTTTTTTTAATATTTTAAATTTCACTGCTTATTCTATTTATTTAAAATTTTACTTTAATAAAAATTATAATAATAAATTTAATATTTTTTTTATATGTATATTGAATATTCATATTAGATCTGAAAAATGCTTACCTTCTTAGATCTCTGAAAAACAAGATTGTCCAAAGAGTTCTCAACCCTCTTTACTTCCCTTGTGATCTCAGACAGTTCTTTGGCGTCCGTGTTTCGCGGACGTCTGTGTTTAGTAGCCGATAACGCGGTTGCGTATCGAATGGTAACAGCGTGCCGGTCGACGGAGGCAAAATCAATTAACTTCAGCGACACGTGTGTGTGCGTAGCACGCGCGTGCGCGCGCGTAGTAGATGCGCGTAGTACGCTGCGTACGTACGACACTCGTGTATACAGAGTGCGACAGAAGTAACAGCAAATTCGAAGCGCGAGCTCTTGTCGGCGAAGATTTGATATTCAAACGTTGACTTTTCTTTTTTTTTTTTTTTTCGCCGCGAAATATATCACGATATCAAAATAAATCGCAAATCATGATATCGTGATAGCAAAAATCGCTCGAATTCAATATTAAGAATGACTTGATTAAATCATTTGTTAAAAATTCGTTTTCTCAATTTCTGACAATTAAAAGGCATTTTTATTATTGATAACATATATGCAACATATTTTGTAATCATTGTTCACGAAATATTATTAGTATCGGTGTGACTTTTGAGACACCCTGTACATCGTGGTCTGCACGAGGCGCCTATAATGCGTGCATTAGCCGCGTGGGTTGCTATGGGCAACCCGTGACTAACACACGTTCCAGCATCACGTTTCTCTCTCTCTCTCTCTCTCTTTCGTTTTCTTTCTTTCTCCTCAGTCGGTCCCTTTCTAACCTTCAGTCTCCGCTTGTCTTGGATTCAGTGACGTAACAGTCACCGCATTGGAACTCGCGAAGCAATAATCGAGGGGGAGAAATTTTGGGTTTCGTAGCGCCACGTCATCGCGTGATTATGCGCTCGTGTGAAGGGTGCGTCTCTATTAAGTTGTTAACGATGAGCTTGTCTTGTCTCTTTTTTTTTTTTCAATCGATTATATTCTCAAATAATCGAAGATCTTTGTAAAAATTTTCTACAAATATTTCGAACGAACTCTACACGTATATTATATACTATCCACCGCTAAATAGAGAAGGGAGGAAAGTATGTCTTCTCTTCGAAAGAATGGAAGATGTGAGGAAAATATAACGGCTGATGGATGCTGAAGGATCCCGATCGCGCCTGAAAGCGCATTCCAGAAATTACTCGGTACGTTACTGCAAGCCATCTCTCTTCGTTCGCATGCGACATGTTTATCCTTCTCAGGGACACTCGCTCGTTCTCTCCCTTCTTCTCTCCGCTATCTTTTTCTTCTATGTTTTGTGCCCTAGGTTCGCATCTGACGTCCTCGTCGTGCCTACTAAAACACAGCGATTCTCCCTCTCTCTCTCTCTTCAGGGATGGATCTATATAACGAGACTCAAAACTTCAGATGCCTCACAGAATTAATCGCGCGCGGTAATTTTGTACAAAAAGATGTTTGTCAGTTTTTCAAAATTATATATCGCGCGAAATCTGAGAAAAAAATGCCTCTCGTTGATATTTATTCCCGTATAACGATCTCTTAAAAAATGACGAGTTCATTCCTGCTTCTCTTTGATCCAGGGATGGACCGCATTTCATTTTGGACGCAACGACGCGTGACCGAAACGCTTACGCAATGTTTCCTTACGAGGTGTCGAATATCGATTTTACGATATTATTACGCGGCACGTGCGGTCTAGTCGATAGTCTAGCGAGCGAGAGATCGAATTTCTCGGCCTCTCTCTCTCTCTCTCTTTCTTGACGATAGCCATCGGTGCATATCACAAGGTAATTAATTGTCGCGTGTTTTGGATGAACACACTCGCGAAGAGAACGAGAGATTCTCTAATGTTGTTTTAACTCTGGAGCGATTGCGCGGATGACATTAGTCACCCACGTGCACAAATCTGTCATTTTTTCAAAATAATTAAAATATATATTTTTTTAAATATTTCCAAAGATAAGTTGATCTGAAAGGAATTTTAGTTTCTTTGTTGCCTTTTTATATAAATTTTGTAAAAAAAACATTTAAGAATGTTGAATTTCATAAAAAATTTTATAAAATAATATCTCATATAATACTGCATGAAATGTGTATCTGTGAATTCTAAATAAATAGAAACATATTTTCATATTACCTTACGCGTTCATTGTGTGCCAAGATGCAGATATCAAATCTCTTTTCCTTGATTTTTTAATTACAATTTATCTTGATAAAATTGTCAGGTAAAATTCAATCAAGTAATAAAATGAAAAATTTTTCTATCGCATTATTGAAATTATTTCGTGGAGATATCAACCTTTGAAGTGCATCCAGCATCCTCGCGCGATGTATCTCTTTAAAAAATTTCTTGTAAATTGCTATCAGATTAATTATCTGCCTTTATTCGTTCACGTTAAAGATCAAGGGCTGAATCTCGAGCAAAACGCGGATCTGGTCGAATCAATGTAAAAGCAAAAGGTCGCGGTTCGCGGGAATCCCTCAGGACAGTGCCTGGGTCTCCGCTGAAGGGAGATCGTCCCTGAACTCGTGGCAGCGGAAGGGAAGGAGTCATGGAACTCACTGAAAAGGGGGAGGACCACGTCATGGTGGGGGTGGATGAGGCACCAAAAGAGAAAGAGAGAGAGAGAGAGAGAGAGAGAGGATCTGTCGGCTCCGAAAAGGAAGACGGAGAATCGCGGCGAACCTTCGACCATCACCCCCTTGTTCGGCTCTATTCGTTGCTTTCTGGCCTTAGCTTCAGACAAAGAGGAAGAAATAACGGCGCATAGAGCGAGAGGATAGCTCTCTAAGAGAATGCGCGGGAGAAGGAAGAACGTTGGAATGTGAACTGGAGGGAGATAACGCGAGTGTTTGTGGAGAAGGAAAGAGAAAGTCGTCACGGACGCGAGAGAGAAGGAAAATGAACGAAGAAAGAGAGAGAGAGAGAGAGAGAGAGAGAGAGAGAGACGGAAATTAACAATATTCCGGACTATAACGACGACTGAATCTTGTCAAGATCACGAATTGGATAAAAAGGGCGATGAATTGAGAAAACAGCGGAGAGAGAATCTCGCTTTGCGAGGGAGATGAGGAAGTAAAGAATCTCTCTCGAGAAGGGAAGGGAAGTGAGAGCCGGAAGACCACCGATGGGGATCACAGGTCAGAAGAAGAAGGTAACAAGAATGCCAAAAGGCGGAGGAAAAAAAAACTTAATCTTCTGAAATTAAAAATACATTCGTGGCGTCTCGAGATGAAAACGTGGCGAGAGCGCGACGAGGACAGAGTCAGGCTCCCCTCGGCGAGAGAGATGGGAAGATCCAGCGGGGATTTTGAGAGAGAGAGAGAGAGAGAGAGAGAGAGAGAGAGAGAGAGAGAGAGAGAGAGATGAATAGAAAGGAGAGAGAAGCCAGGGTAGGGAGCAAATCAGCAGAGGGAGAGGGAGAGAGAGAAGCGAACTATTCGTGGACGGGGGACCACGAAGAGAAGGGCGAACGGAACGTAGGGAGAGACAGAGTGAGAAGGGGAGCGAAATGGAAGCGAGAGCGAGACAGAGATGGAGAACAGAGAGACCAGGCAGCGAGTGCGCCCACTGAGCCGCCTCCATACCACCTCCAGCATTCCCAGCCTGCACACACAGTTGCAGCTGCACTGCGGCCGTGCGTGGCTCCGCACATGCGAGATTGCGCGCGCGTGTATATATATATATATATATATGTGTGTGTGTGTGCGCGTGTGTGTGTGTGTATACATATATACGTGTGTATAAATACATATTTATACGGTGTGACGCGCAACAATCGCGTCGCCTCGCGTCGAGCAGTTTTGACGCGACGCCGCCGTTCGTCCACGCGCGCGTGACTCTCCTCCATCGTCGATTATCGTCCGGGTCGCGGGTGCAGCTGCAGAACTTTCGAAGATCGAACACGGGACGAACGTCGTCTCGCCTCGTCGACGTGTCGTAATTATAGAATCGGCGACGAAATGAATTCGTAATTCGGAACGGATCGATGCCGACCCTCCGTCGCTCTTCCGCGACGCTCGTCCGCGATAGATTCGGCTTTCCCGAGTGACGTTTGACGGACGTCCGCTTGATGTAGATCCGGGGACTCGTCGAGAGCGGTCGACCTTCGCCGAATCTCGACCCGAGAGCAAGATTCGTCTCGTTCCTCGAATTGACACTTGACGTGCGCCTCGAGCAGACTCGAGGGAGAGGAAGAGGAGGAGGTTCATCAAGTGATCGGCACGCGTGCTTTTTTCTCACGCGTTTTTTTTTTTCCCCCCAGGAGAAACACGTGCGAGAGGAGGTGACGAGAGAGGTGCAACTATCGATCGCGTCCCTCCTGTCTCGGCGGCGATCTCGGAAAGCGCGTGTCTCGTTAGCCGAGCCGGCTAACGAGAGAGAGAGAGAGAGAGAGAGAGAGAGAGAGAGAGAGAGAGAGAGAGAGAGAGAGAGAGAGAGAGAGAGAGAGAAAGGAGAAACTGACATTTCGCGCAAATGTCAAACGCGCTCCCATAACTTGCGCGTAATCGGAGCGTGGCCGATGTACGATAAGTTCGAAACTCGTTCCCTTTTTCTTCTCGAATCGAGAGAGTGACGGACGCGCAGTCGAGAGCGATGACTCGTGACACGTGATTCGGGAGGAAGCGATCGGAAGCTATCGGACGATTGAAGACGTCGACGAAAAAAAAAAAGAAAGAAAAAAGAAGGATATCTCATTATGGATTGGATGAGGAGGCAAGATGTCAAGGAGGAGTCGCCGAAGACCCCTAACGCCTTGACACCGGAGGATGACGACGAGTGTTACTTCGAGGAAGAGGCGTCGATAGACGAGGGAATGGTACGTGTGAGATTTTATCTTGCCAATTATTGCGATTTAAGTCTCCATCCTGCAAAATGTTGCGCTTTTACTTTTAAGATAAATTATCTACATTTTTAACATAATTATAAAATGGACACTTCGACATTTATTGAAATATATAATATATTTATATACATATAACATACAATATTATATAATTTTATATATATATTAAACTGAAACGAGAATGAGGATAAAATTAGTGTTTACAACAAAATTGCGCAATCTGGAACTTGATTGACGATCACTCTATCGAGTTTCTTCGCTCGGTCAAGGAAATAGAAATTTGCATATCCCAGTTTAGAGATTTTTCATTCAAGAAATGCATTCCTTTAATAACGGTTATACGCGAACGAGCGTACATCTTGATATCTGCGTCTATAAATATTAATGCGCCATTATATCAATTGCTCGTAATAATCATTGGCGATGATTATCGGCGAATATCGATAATTCACGAGTCCGTATATCTCGTGTCCTCCTTAATTATATCAGCGTTTAATTACACTTTCTTGTTCTTCGGGAGTTTTTCGAAATCTATCATCGCCAGAGTCATCTCGATTTATGCGAGAAAGTTTCGAATTTTCTATAAGATAATTCCAGATAATTGTCGGGCGGATGCTGACCGTTCGATTATGTGTCGCCATCCTTTTCTCCCGCCGAGTAGGATGTGCGAGCTTAAAGCTCGCATTACGCGACGATTTTTCATCAACGGCCGTGTAACGCGCTGTTAACATTACATAATAATACAACATTAATATTGTGCAATAACATTTCATAATGGTTCTGCTTTACATCGACGAAAACGTCTCGCTCTGTTAGCGGGGATGCAGCGTGAATCAGGCTTAAACTAGGACGGCGGGAAAATGGGCTCGAGTGTAAAATTACGGGCGAATCTACTACTGTTACGTCCATTGTTGCCTCCGAAGTGGCCGCTTGAATTACTAACCGCCGGGTGCAGAGTTGTATGTACTTCGCTATACTCGATACGGAATTGCATGCATACGTGCGTGCGTGCGCTTCGCACAAACATTTAACGGGGACAAAGAGCCGCACGCGGCGCGACGATAATAAGTCTGAAAATTATACGAGATCGCCGGAGATCACGTATTGAACGTTCGATCAACATATCCGTCTCTGTACTGTCGAAATCATGACTCTTAAGATAGTGTGTCACTGATCCACATTTCGTGAGTTTCTTAATCCCAGATCTGTCTACTCCCTGGAAAAACCGGGATTGTCAGGGATTTTTTTTTTTTTTTTTTTTTTTTTTTTTTTTTTTTTTTTTTACCTTGAAAAATCCGGGAATTTTATTGAGACTCAGGGGATTTTATTCAAAAATTGTGTCTTTGATAATTTTATCGACGATCTGTTTTTAGTATCAAGGTCTTATGTAAATTTCATAGAAAATTGTTCAATTTTTTAATAATATTTAAATAAATTATAGTACTCCTTAAGATGTTTGTAATAAATTATTTTTTGTTTTATTTTTTATATTTTTGCATATATCTTTAGCGTTTAGATATAGCGATATATTGCACTTTGTTATTGTCCAAATTAATTTTACGATTAATAGATCAATATTAAATGCTAGAGAAACTGCATTTTTTGTAATCGTATGAATCGAAAACATTAGAAAGAGCGCATGCAATGAAGAAACTTATTTTAAAAAACTGCATCTACAAATTTTCTTATTTTACTTGGAATTTTAAACGAAAATACCTGGAAGATCGGAGAATTCTCAGGGAATTTTTTCACAAGATTTGAGTAGATACCCTGAATTTTAATTTAGCTAGAATATTAAGAATTTTTAAAAGTCACGGCTCCGATGTTTTAACTTCAAACTTTCTCTTTAAAAAAGACAAAAAAAACCGCGACCCTTCAGAGATCGAAAGGAAGTTAGTGGCGCTCGATCTAGACCAATCATGTCAAGTTTTGGCGGTTTGCCGACTCGGGCGGAAATAAAGGAAAAAAAAAAAGGTTGCGATTATATATCGGTAAGTCATAGGCGAATTCCGAATTTTTCGTCTTTCTCTCGACTTTTCTGGCCGAATATCTCCGGTAAGAGCGAGCGATAAGTTACTCGAAGCCACTTCGGAAACCCTGGCAACGCCGGAGGGTTTCACGATGATTCAGCGCCAGCTGCGTCCTCGAAGGAGAAGGAGGAAAAGATGAAAAGTGCCTCGAAATTTGTTAGTCAAAAAAATACACCGAAAACGCATCGATTAAATATGTATACGTCACCCGAGCGGAATATATTCGACGATGTGGATTTCCACCTTGTGTTAATCCACTTCCTGCTATCTCCTTGGACGATCGTATCGGCCGGAAGTGCGTCACCGTGACTCGCATCGAAAACAAACGGGATATAGGTAGCATAGAGATAGGTAAACTAGTAGTCACGAGACTATTCGCCATCAAGAAACGCGAGAATAATGACGGTAGAATACCTGATATATGTTTCAACGCTTCGCGTGCGTTATATTGCTTTCTTCAAGGTTCATTTATTTGACGTCCAATTTTTATCAACCGCGTGCATCGCCGCCTTTAGCAGCTTGTCGCAAGAGATACACACACGCGTGTAATTATTTATTAAATTACATTTACATTAGTGTCTCGCGTGTAGTGGCGCTATTAATAATAGTAAAGATATCTTTCTAAAAAAAAAAAAAAAAAAAAAAAGGAACACGAATTTTAAATGAGTGATTCAAATATCTTTTAATTTCCGAGGGAAAGAAAAAATTAATCCTAAAGTTTCCTCAAATATACCTGACGTATGAAATTTATATTCAAGTCCTCCCCTTGCACTGTAATCTAAGTTTATCTCAGCGTCGTATATATAAACTCGACAAAAAATTCGTGTAGCTTACTTCTGAAAGTTTACATTAACCCGTTCATTGACTGAAGAGTTGAGCACGACAAAGGTTTTCGTATTTCGTACAAACCGGCACACTCGCATCTCCGATCTTTACCAAATAGCCTGCAATGTGCGTGTTGAAACAACGGGAGTGCCCGGAGATTGAAATATAATTTCAATCATTGAGAGAGAGAGAGAGAGAGAGAGAGAGAGAGAGAGAGAGAGAGAGAGAGAGAGAGAGATACAGAGCACAATAGAAGACCGATAGAGAGAGTCTAGATGAGCAAGCGGAAGCGAGAGCGAGGGTGTCTGTCGCTCGGAGCACCGACAGAAAATCCACAGACAGAAAATGGGGGGACCTGATAGGCCGACCAGTCGCCCGTATTCCACCCTCTATCGGCCACGTCGGGGGGGGGGGGATGAAGTATGACTCACCCTCGCGGTGCCGCCATCCCTCGTGTTTTTCGGCTCGGCGTGACTCTCCCCCAGTTGTCGCCGCCGAATCTGCTCGACGACCGACGTCGTCCTCCCCTCGTCGTGTTGCCTGCGAGAAAACGAGCATTATCATAATCCGTGGCGACAGCGGCAGAAAGAGAGATGCACTATCGGGACGCGTGTGCATCAGACTCAGGTGTCCGAACGTCATTGTTCGTGACGCGTTTCGTTTGCTCGTTACGAAAGTCGGGGTTTCGTTCCTTTCGGGGGCAGCGGGTCGTCATGGACGATCGGTGGCCAAAGTTAATTCGAATTTTAGGAGAGAAAGAAAGTAGCGATATAGGGGAGATTGTATTTTGCGATCTCTGTGTGCTCGCAAGCTGGAAATAATAGGAATTGACGACGAAGGGTTATTGTTACAATGCGTATTCTTTATTAATCTTGTTTTTTGTACGGTCTTTGTGTGATACTTATTTATTTTATTTTTTGTTTCTTTTTTTTTTTTTTTTACGTTATACAAATACACGAGAACGTTACTATGTTTCAGTGGAGTGCGTTTAAAAATGTTTTAAATTTGTAACATAAATTTTTTAACTCTGAAGAGCGATGTAATTCCTTTTTTAAAGTTTTTTACGAAGAAGGATTATTTTAAAGCTTTTGTGGAGAAAATAGTTTTCCAGTTTTATCAATATTTTATATATATATAATGAAAAACGTAATTACTGTTTACAATTTGAGATTATATATAATAATTATTATATATATATATATATATATATATATTATAATTTTGCATTCGCATTCGCAAAGCTTTCGTTTAATTTGTACTCTGCAAAATTTGTAATCGGCGAGAGAAGGTTTCGAGAGATGCGCGCGAGAGGAAGCAGCGTCCGATTATCCCCGAATTATCGTCGAATTATCCTGGAGGAGGGTTCGTCCTCTTATCGCGTCTGTGGTGTACGATTCTGAATTTCGTTAGGGAACCTCCTCTATTCAATCGTGTCGTGCCTCGTGCGAGTCGAGGGACGGTTCTCGATGTCGGAACGAGATTGCGGGGGCGCGGTGCTTCTCGGTCCCTTCGAAGGTGGAGAAACACGGATTTATGCCCTCCGTATGGCCGCACGCGTGGACGAGAGAATGCACTTTCAGGTGATCATTATTGCTGTCACAAAAGGGGAGGAAGGGAACCGCGATTCAAGACTCCATCCGTCGCGGGGGACGGAGGTTATTTACCGTCATTGTCTGGCCGATCGATACCGAACGGAGAATTATCGCCGACTCCGTATAATCGAGAGGAACCCTCCCGTCTTTTTATATTTTGATTTCAATTATGGGGAATTGGCACGAGCTCGTCGTCACAGGCTCGTAATAAGTGCACTTTCCCATTCGTTTGGCGCGCATTATCGGTTTTTTTTTTTTTTCCATCTTTGCGATGTTTAAATGTATATTCGTAATTATCGAATTATATATAATTATTCTCGAGTTTGATACAGCATTTTAAAAAAATATATTATATATAAACTAGTACACAAGTATCTATAATTACGTGAGGACAATCTATGAAAAAAAAAAAGGAAACTTTAGAGGGTGTCTATTTTTTGGAAAAATCGGGGATTGTCAAGGATTTTTTTATCTTGAAAAATCCGGAAATTTTCATGGAATTTTATTGAGACTCAGGGAATTTTTTCAAAAATTGTGTCTTTGATAATTTTATTGACGATCTCTTTTTAATATCAAGGTCTTGAAAGTTTCATAGAAAGTTGTTCAATTTTTTAATAATATTTAATTAAATTTGTACTCTTTAAGACGTTTATAATAAATTATTTTCTGTTTTATATTTTTATTTTATATTTTTGCATATATTTTTAGCATTTAGATATAGTGATATACATATTGTACTTTGTTATTATTCCAAATTAATTTTACGATTAATAAATCAATATTAAATTATGCCAGAAAAACTGCATTCTTGGTATAACTTTCTTTCTAATCGCATGAATAAAAAACATTAGAAACAATACAATAAAGAAGCTTTATTGTATTTTAAAAAGTTGCATCTACAAAATTTCTTATTTTACCTGGAATTTTAAACGAAAATACCTGAAAGATCAGAGAATTTTTTTACAAGATTTGAGTAGACACCTTCTGTAGATTCTTTTCTTTTAATAAAGAAATCACTTTCACTATATATTTGCGCAAGAATTTATTCTTTATGTCTTTATATCGCTTTTTCGACGAAATCTGCAAACTTTACTGTCTTTTCTTCCATCCTCGTTTTCTGTGAAGTATTTTCGTCATATTGATGATTTCTAGGGATCTCACAAATTTTTTTAATTTTGCATGTCCCGCGTATATACATACGCATACTCTTGTCCTCGCTTTACGTTTCTTCATTCGATGCCTGCCTAAAACATTGGGATCCCTTTAGTCTGGCGCCAGGCAATAATAAACCGCACGCCCACGTCGAGCAGACAAGGTTTTTCTCCATCGTCGGCTTCACGGAGCAAGATCCGTATCACGGAATCGCGCTGAATCGGACTTCACGAAATGTACGCGAACAAGCCGGGGAAATTGATCTCGCATACGGCGAAACGCTCAGACGAGCATCTGCTCGTCGCGTTTAAAACGCTGACTCCGGATTGAGGATAATTTTTATGCAATCGCGGCTCCGTGCCTGAAAGAAGCGCTGACTACGACTGTGTTAGTCGTGAATTTCGTAACTTTGTCGGACGATGACAGCATCGATCTAATAAAGTTGTAAACGAGAAGTTTGTGTTTAAACATCTTTCAACACTCTCATAATATCTTTGCCATTTTTTTTTCCAAGGATTTCTCAACGAGACACACGATTATCTGCTCTCTCGATGTAACATTTGACATTTCTCCGACGCACTGATGAGAGACCTTATTTAAAGCAGAATAGACCGAACACACGTATTGTTTACGTATCGTCGGAACGAAATGCGAGAGTTCGGATCAGCTGCTACTTTTAGCTGAGTTGGGGGAAAATGAAAAGAAAGATCTTAATTGTCAGACCGCGATGTAGAGGAACAGCTGATCAAAGATTATTAACGAGCGCTGCAATAACGTTGGCGCAACGGACGTCAAATAAGATTCGACCTATTATGTACGGCGATACGAAGACGATACGGCATCCATTAGGTGAACGGATTGTACGAGTCGTAAATTCAATGGATAGCACTGTTGTCACGCTTAGGAATTCGTGTGTAGTGTGCGGGCGGCCTTTACCTGGCCTGATTAGGTCTTCTCCCTCCGGAATGTCATTTATCACCGAACGGGGACCCCGCTTCGGGAATCCAAGCAACCGCGATGTCCGACGAGACCCAAACTCTACAAAAGACCTCCGCGAGGCTTCCACGAACGTCGCTTTAAATGTTGCCGAAAGAAACGGTTCCAAAACCACATCCTTACTTCTTGCAGATATCGCCTCGTGATAAATATTAGATCTGCGCGAGAATCCGTTTTAATTATTTGTAATTTGAACTGTAATTAACTAGTGTTTAATTTAAAAGTCACAAATAAATTAAAAATGTAATATAATATCGCATAAGAATATATTTCACTACTGAAATGCCTATAATTATGTGAAGAAGGATTCGCGAAAGAAAAGAAAATTTAGATTTTTCTCTCTACAAATCGAAGATTCTTTACATTCTGCCAATATTTTTTATTCTTCGTATTTTCATTTCTTTGATAGAAAATGATGTATAAAGTTTGCTTTTTTTTTTTGCTTTTCAATTATTTCCTGTAATATTGTCTATTTGATACTTGAGTTTTTATTAATGAAGATCTTTAACATATGCTGCTTTTATATAAAATTCGCGTAAAATGTAATTAAGAATAAAGGATTGTTAATTTCTTCGTTCTGAGAAAAGTAACTGAAGAAATGAATTTATATTCGTTCTAAAGAAAAATCGAGATATTCCGTATATATCGCCACTCGTGATACGTCGAAAGTGTATTCACCGATAAGGCAAGGAACGCATCGTAAACAGTTCAATAGAATTTATGTTAAACGTCGCTCTCTCTCTCTCTTTCTCTCTTTCTCTCTCTCTTTGTTTCTTTCTGGTATTGCTATTCCGCATTTAACGGGCACCATTTCTCGTCCCCCTCTTTCTCCATTGTGCGTTACAAGATAACCCTCTTCCCGTCTACTCGGAGAGGGTATCATCTTTCTCATTATAAAAGCCTCCCGACGCGAAATGAGAGCGTAACGTGAGAGCCGGTTATGAAAATGCGTATTTAGTCGAATATCACCGTTATGCATTTTTGATCGTCAGCGAAAGAAACACGAGCGTCTTTGAGAAAATATCTCGAAACGTCTTATCTTACTCCGAATACAGTTTATGATTTATTTGATTTATCAATATATCATTAACACGTGTGAAACGTGCATTATTAATTTCTACTTATGCAGAAAATAAATTAAATTTTTATATGGATAATTATATTTTTTAAATGAATAAAATTTAATTAATACAAGATATGTATTCGACCTATAGAGGGCGAGTTTTCGCCTCACATTTTACGATACACAGGGTGGAAAAACTGGAAAAACCGGGGATTGTCAGGGCTTTTTTTTATCTTGAAAAATCCGGGAATTCTTATGAAATTTTATTGAGACTCGGGGAATTTTTTCAAAAATTGTGTCTTTGATAATTTTATTGACGATCTCTTTTTAGTATGAGAAGGTCTTAGGTAAGTTTCAGAAAGTTGTTCAATTTTTTAATAACATTTAAATAAATTAATTCTCCTTGAGACGTTTATGATAAATAATTTTTTGTTTTATATTTTTATTTTATATTTTTGCATATATCTTTAGCGCTTAGATATAGCGATATATTGCACCTTGTTATTGTCCAAATTAATTTTACGATTTTAAATGCCAGAAAAATTGCATTCTTGGTAACTTTCTTTGTAATATGTGTCGTACGAATAGAAAACATTAGAAAGCGCATTCAATAAAGAAACTTATTTTAAAAAGTTGTATCTACAAATTTTCTTATTTTATCTGGAATTTTAAACGAAAATACCTGGAAGATCAGGGAATTTTTTTACAAGATTTGAGTAGACACCCTGGATACTTTAATTATTCTCTCCTAAATCATAGACATTTCATCGCAACGAAATTAATTATAAGCAGAATGATTTCTGCACGCGATGCAAACGTTTCTCGAACGTCTTTCTGCAAAAGGATTGTTTGATTGTTGAACGACATCCTCCCTGAAGAGACAATGGCAGGATTACGGGAACTCTCCTCGTACTTTCTCCTCGTCATTCAGCGCTCATCGCTTGTGCTTGTACTCGACACAAAGGAGTACTTTTTCGCGCGGAGAGAAATAGCGATGCCACGCTCAAGCCGGATTAATCGACCGAAACGAGTGGCTCTCGAGCGAGATCCGCGGATCGCTCTCGTCATTCCGCATGACGTCATCCGCGTTTTCCGCGGGGTGTCAGAGTAAGCGACTCACCCCCATGAGTACCGTACAAGCGAAAGCACTTTGATTATTTACATGTTTCGACTCACATTTGTGTTGTTCAAGATACATCGGATCCCCATCTGTGTGTGTTTCTGAAAAGTATGTTTACGTAATTGACTGTGAAAAAGTAGGTGATACATTTTTTGTGAAAATAGACGAGATTTTATATTCTGTGTGTGTATTATTTGATTATTTGAAAAACAATTATTCTAAAAGACATAAGATATTTAAAAATTTATTTTTTGTAAAAAAAAAAGATATACATATATATAAAATATTTATTTAAAGTATAACAATAAACATTAAAAATATTTATTTTTGATTAATAAAATTAATATACAGATGTGAATTATTATTTTACATTAATTATATTTATAATTTAGTAAAAGAAATAGCTTACGCGCGTGAATATTTTTATTTTCTACTTGAAACACTATTTTTTGTCCACTCTTGCAAAAGGATTGTTTGATTGAGTTTATTTGATTTATTGATTATTTATTTTTATTTATTGCAAAGTGTGCTTTTAGAACATAATTTTTTAGCAAATATTTTTTAAAGAAACGGCAAAAGAATTTTAGTTTAAGGAAAGAAAAATTTTTCAAAATTTCTTGAAAAAGAAATCCGCATTCTACAAAGTCGAGCGGAATTTAGAAATTCCATCAGGAATTTCATTTGTCGCGACAAAGATAGAAGTAAAGGGAACAGATAGGGAACGAAGAGACAAAGAGGGGGCAAAGTGCAAAACCGTAGATAAGAGGGTTTGCGGGGGTCATGGTCAGCCAACTATGCTCGGTCACGTGAAGCTGCGCGAGCTTTTCTCGTCGAGTCACGAAGCTTCCCGCACGCCAACTTGCGTTTTCAGTATAACACGTATGCAACTTGCTCTTCCCACGCTCTCCGCTTCCTGCAATCCGCGAGAGTCTGACTAATCGATTCAGCAGATCGAACGATCGATAAGCTATCACTATCCGAGATATTTCGACGATCCAAAAGATCGAGAACTCGGAGAAACGGAATGGATCAAAATGTATCACGCAGGTTGTTCATAGACACGCAGAGGTATTAAATAAAAAAGACGGCATTAATTCATCGCCTTTATTCGTCTAGCAAATTATTATGAAAATATTTCGAAAATATTTTCCAACAGCTGATTGTCAATATATACTTTTCTTCGGAATATCTTGATATTATTACGTCGTGAAATCTATTTCGGACTCGTTGGAGGCCGCTCAATCTGTTATCTCGCCGCAAAGGACTCCCTCTGGGCGCATTTATGTTTATCGTCCTCGCCCTAAATATCGCCGACGGGCGTTTTTATTTTCGGCGATGAGGCCGATCTTCACGAGACTGGAAGTAGTCCCCCTCGTGTCGCTTTTACGGCGTAATTACCGAGATCGAGCCCCCAAGATTGTCCAACGTGTTACGATCGTCGATACGCGCGAAAACATATCCCCGCGCTTACTGCTAATTAAAAAAAGTCCCCCTTCCCCCCCCCCCCTCATCGGCATATTCATTACCCGCGCGTTGATTATATCTTACGTAACATCGATTGATATCTTCACACTCTCTCGACTATATTATCACGCGCTGTCGATTTTACGATTATTATTAATTGTAACATTTACCTCCGCTGAGAGACTCAATCGACCGTTTTATTCCCCTGAGAGAAGGAACTATTGTAATCCCGAAAGTCTTACAAGAATCTTAATGAGAAAAGATCTTACATTAAGTGTGTGAAAACATAAATTTAGCGATGAGAATTTCAGAGAATAGATTTCGAGTCTCTTTAATGTTGATCGCCTAGTTGCTTGCGTAATTTCCAAGTTTGTTCCTTGTGCATATTTGCATATAATAGAATGTTACGCGTATATAATTTAATAGGTAACATACTCACAGATTATTAAAACGATCGAATCAGGGTTCTACGTGTATGTATATGTATCGATAAATTCCAAAATGCACTGATCCACAGATAGCCATCTACAGATACATAAATTTATAGATCATTTGATCTAAAGACTCGTTGGTCCATAAATTGTCGGGGCACGATGGGTTCGTTCGGATAGATCAGATAGATTACTAGATTCACAAGCTCCATAAGCTGGAAGAGAACGTTTCGAGATCTACAGATTATATCGTTCGTTGGATCTTTCTCTTCTATACTCTGCGTCTCTTTAATAAACGATTGCACTTTATAAAGCGAATAATCGAGAAATAATCGAATTTAATTAGAGCCTGATTATAGAAATTTTTATAACAGATGACTATTGAAATTTAAGTAAAGATAAAAAGATTAAAACTTATTTTATTAACAATTTATTTGCTAAAGCTATTAATCATATTGACAAATAATTTATTTATTTAGATAGCATGATATACGGGAAAGGACATAAAATAGAAAGTAAAAGAAAATCTGATATTATAATAGCACAAGAACATAAAGAGAGAATACAAATTTAAAAAATTAAACTAAATTAAAATTAAATAAAACAAGACTTATTTATACTTTGCCAATTTTTCATTTGCCAAGTTTGCAAAAATTACAAGAATTTTTATAATAATAAATTAATAGAGATATTTTAAATATATTTTTTATTCTATTAAAAAGAATAATGTGAGAAGGGATTTTAATCATTTTTTTTTTAATAGTATAGAGCTTTTTTAGAACGTTATCGTTTAAAATCGAATCCTGCACAGGAAGAGGTTTAATCGTTGCTTTTAATTGATTTAATCGATTAATTGTTTCTTTATAATTTTCACGCGTCTATTTAGAGCGATTATAATCTATTAAATCGCGTTTCGTCCGATTAGAACTATTCACGCTTAGATCGCGAAGGCTGCGAGCAGAAATGCAGCCGGGCAGATGTCGAGCAGCTGCCGCGGCAAATTGCCTTCGTGCCTTGCATTTAATTCGCGATCGGGTTGTCTTCGCTCGAGGCCCGAGAGAGCCTAAGCTCTGTCCGGAAAGTTCTCGCAGCTGTCTCCGAATAGTGTCGACAACGATCGTGTGCCTATAGACCCTTTTAGCGATCCTCGGTGCTCAACTTTAGCACTCGTCGACAGTGACCTCCCCAGATATATTCTCATCGCAGAATTACTTTACTGATCTAGAATCGATCTTTCCTCAGCAACGATTTGATCAAACGTCACTTTTATATATATATATACTCACGGAATCGCTCAAATATCTTAAAAGCGTCATAAACATCTGTAATTCGAGCGCGAGGGAATCGTGTAAGGAAAAGCGATGACGCGCTATTAACGAAGCTTAAGCTAATTAATTCTCTGACTTCGAGCGGATAATTGGTTCAATATAAAAGTATATTTCGTAGAGACTTCAAGATATATGTAATATTAAATATATGTAAGAAGAGAATTTTTTTTTTTTGGTGCTCTATTTTTTATTTTATAGATATTTTACTTTTATAATTTTATTTTTTATAGGAAGGGAAATCTTTTCCCGCAATAAAAATAAGAGACAATATGTTTTCGAAAATTTCGACGGAACAATAAGCAAATCATCCCAGCGATATTGGCGCGTGCCCGGGCATATAATTTTGGGAGGACTTCTCTGCGCGTGCGCGATTAGCTCGCAATCTTCCCTCGGCGAGAGATGCGCGCGACTGCGGCAAAGTGACCGCACAGGGCGGAATAAATTCGTGTGTCTGTCGGGAGTAGATAATGCGAGTTTATCGTCGACGCGTGTCCCTCGGTAGTCCCGAGATTAATTGGAAATTTAGGATAAATATGGCCGGTCCGCGAAGAGAAGAAGGGCGATCGATATAATTAGTAAGAGAGTTATCGAGGTAGCGCTAGTTCGTTTGTTTGTGGATATTACTTATTGTTTGTAGAGGTGCGATAAAATGTTATAAATGCATGATAATTGTTTGCACCGAAATAAAAGAGAGAATTTCGAGAGATCTATATTTTTACGTCTTCTCTTGAAAATAATTTTTTGTCCTGTTTTAAATACAGTTAAAAATAGCTTCGGCGCGAAAATAAAATAAAATAATCAAAAAATTTTTCTTTTTGGTCAACATCGGTCTCTATCTTTCAATAAAAATATATGTATGTAAAATATTTGTATTTAACATATATTAGTAGTTTTCTCTTGTTAAATTAAAACATGTATTTTTTAACGAATCAATATCGAACAATCAAATTCTTCTGATAAAGCGATGAAACTCTCTCGTCGAGAAATTACAATATGCTCCTGAAAAAATAAACAAGAGATGATACAGCACATTAGGATTGTTGAAACCATCAGCTCTGAAAATAAAAGCTGGACATCGAAATTCGAGCAAAGGCGACTATAAGGGCCGGGGCAACCCTCGTTGCGACAACAAGGGGCAGAAATGTACCGGGTGAAAAATGCGGACGTGGGCGAGACGTGGCCAAACGTAAACACGGAGGGACGAGAACGGCGCAGTAAGTTACGACAAACGGCATCTCGCCCATTACGTGGATTCATAAGAGAAACACGCGCGTGCGAGGAGGTTGGACGGAGAACCACGCCTAAACGCATAAAAATATCGGAGTGCCGTAGGCGTGCGGGAGGACCGACAGTTCTTCTACTAGTCCTCGAAAACGAGACAATGAATACCAGAGTTTCTTGTTCCCCCGATCTTTTTTTTTTTTTTTTTTTTAGGAGGAGGGGAGTGAGAGCAAGCAACATGTGAGATGATATATCGAGTTTTACGACCCTAAGCCATGAAAGCGCCGAGCATGCGACAATATTAATTTGTTCTCGAAATGTGCATCGTGTTGATTTTATTCCGCAGATTCTACTTTTTATAATTAGATCAGGAATTTCGAATAAGAATAATTAATTAAAATTTTGAATTCTTTGAAGAAATTATTTAATAATGAATTTTTTAATTATAAAAAATTGTGAGGAATTATATAAAATTGATAGGAAAAAATAAAGAAAATAATTATTTTTAATTCAACATAATGAAAAATTTAATCTTGTTGAAGGATCTAAAATAAAAAAATATTAATTTTTTTAAATTTTATTTAAAATTATTTTTAAATATTAAATTAGGCTGATTAGGACAATATAAAAAATTATAAATAAAATTGAGCTCAGAGAATAAAAATTACAATTGTTATTGACAAGAAAAAATATTTACATATTACAAATATTATATGAAGAATAAAAGAATATTTAGGAAAAATCTTTAAATTGACAATTTAATGTTATTAATTTAACATTCTTTGCATTAAACATTAAAAATATATAGGTGTTAATCTATTATTATTGATTTAAAAAATCAAAACTTATACTTTCACTCATTTAATAATAAAATTATAAAAATTAGTGTAAAAAAATATTTATGATTAAAATGATTTTTAATTAAAAGTAAATTGATCATAATCGATTTTTACTTTCCAAACATTCCACATATTCTCTGCATATCTGAAAAAGTTACATTAAATTATAGAAAAATTATACATAAATAAAAGTTTTGAATTTTTTGTATCTTTTTTATTTCTTTATTGTAAACTTAAGTTTAGTTTATAGTTATAACGGAGAGATGGAAGTACGTAGATTGTGTGAACCATCTCGCTTTTACTGGCAGAGAACCGCGCGTCGCATCAACCGGTAGTAACTTCCGCTTGTCCAGACATCCCGTCGTTGTTTCTTCTTGGAGGTGAGCTTTTGTTGCTTCTGGGATACGACGTGCAATCGGAATAAGAATGAATAGAGTGGCTCTCGTCTGGATTATATGCCCGGCAGTTCTTTCCTCTCGGAATATATAATCGCTTCCGTGGAAATCGTCCATCTTCCCGTGTTATTTACGCAGCGAACGCTTACTAATACGTTTGTCAGTTATTCGATTTATTATAAAACAGTATACACTCCGAGTGAGTGAAGATATAAAATAAAATGTAACACACGATATATTAATTATCGAGATTCTTATTATTAATGTTATATCATTCGACGATATAAATCGATACAAATTGATATATTTGCTGTTACTCTCGCGACAGAATCTAAGCTGCGCTTTTCAATTTTATTTAAGCGCGCTGGTAGTTATTTTAATATTCTACTTGTGAATTTTATTCTCGCAAGAGAAGGGAGGAAGAGACGAGCGGACAACACGTTATATCGAAAGCGTTGATGGCGTTTTGGTACCGCATAGTAATAATAGACCTTATCGACAGTTTGGTCACGTTGCGGTAGCGAGTGCAGAAGCCCCTTTGAATATTCAATGCATTTTATTCAGGGAAGATGGTCACTGGTGCTACGTGTCGTAGTAGAAAAGTGTTATCGCGCATTACTTCCGTAGCCGGCTTTAATATCATTGCCGTGTAACGCGACTTCGCACATTCTGCGGGGGAAAAAAAAAAAAACACCGAGGAGCTTAAGATATATTATACATTTTATAGTAACTTTGTTTCTCGACTAGTGGACTTTTGCCTCACTTTTGCCCTCGAACGTAATTCAAGCCTCTGAGATAATATTATCGTGGTATTTTGCATTAATTTAATTTTTCATTATATATAATGCAGTGTTATATATTGTATATATATACTTTTTTTAATAAGCATTTCTCTTATAACGCGAGATACTTTTGATGAACTAAGATTGTTGGAGAAACGCTGAAGAAATTTTCTATATTAAAAAAGTGTGAGAAACTACCAGCCAAAAGACCGCCAACTTGTTCGAAGTTCTTTTACGATGCACTTTTTTACGGTGTGAATCTCGGGAACGATCACAAAATCGAGTGCTCAAGAGAGTCCCTTCTGGTTTCTTTTACGCGGTTGTATTTTTCCGGAGACCCATCGGCGCTTATAGAACCCTTGGCGAAGGCTGAGGGGGGGAGGGGGGTGGGGGGAGGGTTTCGCTCGCCCTTCACGGTGGCAATAAAAACGTCTACCACCCATGTGCTCGCCTCAAGGAGACACGAGGCACGTGAAGGCGATGCGATGATATTACGTAAAGCTCGATTTTACACCATTGTCTGAGACACTGCGGGTGGTAATAAAAGGAGCGGTATTTCGAGAACGAATTGTCGACGCGACGGCAATTTATGGCGATTTTATACGATTTTTAGATGGAAATACAAAATTCACTATATATGCCAGAATTTTTGATAAAAGAATATGAAGCTTCTATAAACACGTGGTTACGAACTGTCAAAGGGCAACATTTAATCTACAAGAGATTCACATTAGATAAAATCTTTTTTTCATTAATAATTATATATATATATATATGTGTGTGTGTAAATTTAATTAATATATATCATTAGTATATAAAAGGAGGAGAACGACGGTGGTCTGGACGATCCTCTTTGCGGTCACCGACTGTTCCTTCTTGTCGGTCGAGACCCGAGCATGTCACCTCAGAAGGAAGGACCTCGAATCTGCGGTATAAAAAATAAGCGGCCACCCACATGCTTTCGTTAAACGTCGCTTTGTAGATTTTTTTTTTTTCGGCCGCTTTCAATGACTCACCTGCTTCGCCTTTATAGTTTTTTATTTCCCGCCGTGGCTTTCAAGCGCCGCGCCGACTCTTTTTCGGAGAATTGTACGATTCTCTTCTCACGGGCGAGAATTTCGGGGGTTTCTCGTCGCGGGGAGTCGTCGTTTCGTAGATCCGGTGGGGTTCCCAGGGATCGGCGGAAGCTGCAAAGTCTTGGGACAATCGATCGTCGGAATCGTTTGTTTCAGAAACAATAATTTCTGCTCCGCAATTCGGTGATTTTGAGTTACGAACGAAACGCGAAAATTACATTTATAATTTTTCAATTAAATTTTAATATTGAAATTATAAATTTCTAAAAAAAGATATCATCTCTCTTCTCTCCCTGATACTCTTGATGTGCATGTCAGTTATATATATGTATATATATATTTTTTTATGTATTTAAATATTGCGATATAAATTTTGACAAATTTTCTATGTGCGCTCTGTGTTCGTAGAAAATTGTTATTATTAAAATTAATATTTCTAGAAAACAATGACATGATCTTTTTTCGCGTATATTCCTTGACGTAAGAGATACTCTGTAGTTCGAGCTACATGACGCTGCAGAGTTTCCAGGAAGTTAATGGAAAGTGTATCTTGGCAAAACTTGTAGCAGGTCTAAATAGTTGAGCAACGAGAAGCAGAGTATAGCTGTAAAGTTAAAGGAAAGCAAACTTTCTTTCAGAGGTGTTTCGCTCTTTACGATAATCAGCGATGAGATATTTTGAAAAAGATGAGATTGGGGCGTGTAATTTCCAGCCATCAAAGTCGCTCTTTTCCAGCACATAAAATTCTTAGCCGGAAAATAAATCTGTGATAACTCTCGAACACAATCGAAGGAAAAGAAATTTTTTATTTATAACGAGTATAAGAAAACGATCTAATAAAGCAAAGTATTATTATTGAATCGCATATTACTGAAATAATTAAATATTTGTATTATATATACAGGTTTCCTATTTTAATTAATATAGTCGAATATCTCTGAAACTATGGCTGTAACGAGAAAATATTTCATACAAAAAGTTATAAGGATAGAATGGCCAAAAAGTGAATAGTTTACGAGGTATATTTCGTATTTTAATTTTACATAATTTTACATAAACTATAAAATATCTCGTAAAATATTCATTTTTCGATGATCTTATCTCGATGCTTTTATACACAAAATAATGAGAGGAATTAATTGGTATAAAGAAAACATATAGTTGTTTTTAAGAAAAAATTTGTAGCTGCTAATTGCAAATTACATACTTTTTCTATGATTGAATTTTTGTATGAAATATTTTCTAGTTTCAACTATATTAATTAAAATAGGACATCCTGTATATATTGTATATAATATATATAATATATATATATATATGTATAAAAGCATATATATATATATATATATTTTTTTTTTTAAGAGAAAGTATATATTAATTTTTATTTATTTATTTCTGTTACATTTAATGCACACATCTTTAATCGTATATCTTCGGCGGCGATTATGTTTATTTATGCCACAGTCGCTGCTCTCGCGAGATGCGTTTTGCGACGCCTGGACTCACGTGCGACGAAGGTGCATCATCGCGAAGACACATACGTATATTCTCGGCTTGGGATGACTCGTGCGCGAAATCCGCCATTGAGCGTTCCAAACGCCAGACGTTTAACGCGAGGACTCGTGCCAAGATTGATCTCTCCGCGCGTCTCTCCCTCTTTCTCCTTGCGCACAGCTCCCATTGCTTTTTATTTTAGCGTAGCGCGCTGCGGAATATTAGAATAGAATGGGATGTCCTTTGTATCATTGCACATACTTCGATAAGAAAATCATCCCATTATCAAGATTATAAATAAGTTTACACTACTTTTTATATTTTCTCGTAAAAACGCAATCTCTCCCCCTTTCTCCCCCTCCTCTCCCCCTCCTCTCCCCCTTCTCACCCCGTGAAAATGCAAATGCAATGTTTTCTTTGACGGTCAGGGCCGGTGGGTGACCAATCTACGATCGGCTCGGAATAGAAGCCGACCCTCTCCCTGGTCTCTCTCCCTCTCTCTGATCTATTCATAGTCGGCGACTTTGATCTCTCTTTTTCTTCGCGGGATGTACGGTTCTCCTCGATCGACGCGTAAGATCCTCGGTAACTTTTATCGTGTTACACTCGCGCGTGTCGACAAAACCATTGCGTCGCGTTAAATTTAACAAAGAGAGAGAGAGTCCTATATCGCGCCTCTTACAAAATGCATTTCTACTGTCGCTTCGAAACACATTTTTCTCGAAAAAAAAAAAAAAAAGAGAGAGAGATATGTTTCGCGCCATATTCAACGAGAAACGATTCTCGTTTACAATAATAAGGGAAGATATATAGATGGAACACCGGATGGGAAAATAACAATTTCGACACTGCGCTGAAAAATGTCGCCCTTAATGGAATAAAAAACGAAACTACCTTCTCGTTTTTTCTTTTTCTTTTTTTTTTTTTTTTTCCGTGATCATCCTGTCTGTATTCTCGTGACGTTGATCTAACCGCTTGTAGGTGGAGATCTTTTTTTTTTGCATGACAAACGACACGTGACACACACACACACACACACACACACACACACACACACACACACATGCATATCCGGTGTCGGTGATCCTAATTCGAGATCAGCCTGTCAATATTTTTTCGCTTCCGCTTTTTGTTCCAGCTCCCGGTTTTTAAGGGATATGTTCAATATGTTCCTCATATTTTCGGAATAGAGTGTATATATGTATATATATAACCGCTTCTATTTTTATATGTATGTGTGACGACGTAGCAGCTGCCATTTTTTTTCGTATCGATACACGCATACATACAGAAACTATTTAATGGGGAAAGAAATCAATACACGCGTTAGAGATAGCAGAAATTAACAAGCTAATTATTCTTCTATATTTAGTCGCGTCGTAAATTAATCACTTCAATTTCCAGTAAATAATAATTATAATATTCTTTATGATTTTTATTTATTTAGTAATTATAAATGAGATATAATATGTGTTTCCTGACAATGAAACAACAGAATTTTGTGCAATTATTATCGCAATTTTATCGCAATTGATCGATTTACGATCAGGACAAGATTTTTCTGTCACACTTTTTCGGACTCATTATTTTGTTGGAGTCGTGAACTGTCAACTGCAGCTGTAGCGAGGGGGAGCCGTCAGATTGCGAGGGCACAAGGGAAGGAGTTGATTAATTTTTTCCGGAAGTCTTCGACACACAAGATCTCGACATACATTTTTTCCAAATTAATTTTCAATTTTTCTAAATTCACAATCTAAGCGTTAATTTTCGCAAAATTTGCAAAATAATAAAAAAATTAATCGAAATAAAAAATTATCGACATTTTTAACGAGAAAGAAGAAGACGTTTCTCGTAAAATATAAAAACCTGATTCTTCGCTAGAATGAAGAGGCGGAGATTTTTTTTTCTATTATACGCTTCTGCTGAAACGGGCGTACGACATTTCGAGAGTACGAAAACGGGGGTCCATCGGGGATCATCGTCGCCGGCGGCGGTCCGGAAGAGATCGTGGAAGGAGGCGGTTTGCTCGACGCTCAATTACGCGAGAGAGAATTGGAGCATCTACAATATGAGCGAGCAAAATATCCACTTCCGCGAAACGAGTCAATTCGCCGCAGCTCGCGCCGATCCAATATCGTCCAATTGTCGAAGGCGGAATCGCGAGAAGAGCCGCGGGAACCTATTTGCGTCGTGTTCTCTTGGATTCTCTTGACCTTTCGTGGAAACAATGAGATCGGATCTATACATTTTTTAACTCACGATGGAGCTTGTTTGAAAAAAAAAAAAAAAAAAAAAAAAGAAACAAGACATTAATCAAGATTGCGAGTGGAGTCTTACTTTCGAGAACCTTTTTCGCGATTACACGGAATCTCGCTTCTGTTGAAATTATGGAAAATGTCCGATTGTGAAAATATGGATTTATTTCAGCGAAAGAGCTATTAGCGCGAATCGCAACGGACGCAGTTGTAGCTTGCGCGAGTTTGGATTAATTAAAACGCTAGGGAGTAATCGCGAGAAGCGAGGAGGGAGAGAAAGGAGGGGACGTTAATCAGTTTGGCGTGGTTTATAAAATAATTAACGACTATTAACTTTAATTACCGCGGTAATGGAACTTTTGTTGTGTCTGCGCGCGCAGGGAGATGTAATTACGGCCCCTAACGAAGGAAGAAAAGGAAACCCTTCTTTGTATACGTGTGCACATTCACATGCGGGTTTAATTTCTCTGTTTTTATACAATATTACGGAGGGCAAAATTTAACGGTAATAAAAAAATATTTTTTTATAAAACATATGCTTTTAAAGAATATTTTGCATTGATTGAAACGTTCCTTTTTATTGCGAAGATATTCTGTTTTGATGGAGAGGACAGATCCAATAATAAAAAAAAATCTTTCTATGAAATACAAAACTCTTTTAATGAATGTTTTGCCGTAACTGAAACATGCTATTTTTTATTGTGGTTGTTATTCAGTGTTAATTTGTTTTTACGGAGGATAAAGATACAATAATTAAAAATAAAAAAATGAAAACAATTTTTTTACGAAACACGTTCTTTTAAAGAAATGTTTGTTTGATGTTTACTTTAAAAACTGTGAAACGTAACTCTCGTAATTAAATCAGTAATATTTAATTACGAACATGCATTTTTTATCAAAAGATATAGCATAAGAAAAAAAATACAAATTTTATGTCACGAAATACACACGCAATAATTTAATATCGATTTAATACTAATATTGGATGTACATACATAAATTATATTTGTGCACGGTATCTATATTGTATTATAATAAATAACGACATTAATATTAATATTGACTTTTCAATATTTAATTCTATTAAGCGATATGAAGCTTCTATGAATATTATGAAACAGAAATATATTTAATATCTCGTTATATATTACTGACTATGAAAACATGATTATAGATTAAACTTTACAAGCATTATTTTATATAAATATTGCGCGTTTTATTTGTTAGAGATTAATGGTAAATTTCACAGTTTTTATTTTATTTTACTCATATATCTTTGAGACATCTTTGACTTTAATATATTTTTTCCCAAAATGACGATTATTGTTTCGAAAATTCTTAATTCAATATAATATATAATTTTTAATTACAATTATTTTATTACCTATTATTATATTATACTTTTTTATTTAATTCTTTATAATTATAATTTTATGAAGAATCGATCGAGAGAAGAGAGAAGAAGAGAGTATATAGATATTCATAAAATCAATCATCTATCCCTTATCTTTCTATTTTTATTTTATTCTCTATTAATAGTACATTTTTTTCTATTAATATTATCTATCTTTTCCTCTGATATTCTATTATCATTATTCCTTTGCATAAATATTAATATCGCTTATCGCGCTCGCGAAATGGCGATGACTCGCGAACATTTTTATTACGTCACGCTAACGCACGTGATAAATTCGTAGATAACCGGCATCCTGTTCGCCCATTGTTACGTCGGAGCCGCCAGGCATATGTAACGGCGCTTCGTCCTCGACGATTTTCCTCTTTTTCATGGGAGGAAAAAGTGCGCGCGCACGGATGCGACTCGTTAGATAACCGCTTGCACTTTTTCTTTCGAACGGGCGAGAAACGCGGTGGTTGCAAAAGCTTTCGAACGAAGCCAATCTTAACGGTCGGCTTGTTAATCGTAGCGTGCGCAAGGAACGAAGGGTGTTTGCCGGTTCGAGGGACAACCGGGCCCTTTATCACGCCGTTCCATAACGAGATGACTTTTTATCGGAGCGAAGTAGCGCAATACACGCCGTTAATCATGAATTATCTCGTTCCTTCGGAAAAGAATATTTTATCTCGATGCATTTTATGTAATTGCGTCTCACACAAGGGAAATAAATGGTCGACAAAGGTCAAGAGTCGAGCGAGAATCTAACGAGTTAACTTGATCTTTGAAGAATAAACAAACATTGTTGCAAATGTGATTGATAGCGCTGAAAAATCGTGTTGTAAGGAATCTTCGGGATATATTTCTCGGACACATCTCTTACGGTGATCAGCTGATGTATCAAATTTAAATCAAGAAATAGATTAAAGTCTAACAATGTTTCAATGTTTGAGTAAACAAATTAAATTTTATATGATGTAATATAATTATATAATTATATGATATTTATCGCTCACTCGGCAATATTCGAATAATACACCTTTATTGAAATTCTTAAAAATAGTACACGCGATAAGCGCGCGGGAGATATTCTTTATCGACATAAAATAAGGGAGCTCTTGAATTTGCAAGCTTCTATTCTCACGATACTGGCGTGAATCTTGCAGATGTTCCTCGCAAGTGTGTGTAGATCGCGTTTCGCTATCGGTACGACTGCGATAAAACGTTATCAGAAACCGAAGGTACGCGCCGTTCTCCGCGGTTCTTCAAACACCGATTTATCAGAATGAATGGCCGGCAAACTCGTTGTGGGATGACCAAAGCTGCGACCGAAACGGGAGAGATAAGGCACGAATCAGCCAGTATGCTCGAATTGCTCCATGTTATCGTCGGATTGATCGAGTAACTTTGGTGACCCGCCATTTCTTTGCGTAGTAGAGATAATACACGCTTGTGTCGTGAGAAACGCCGTGTGCGCAAAGTATTTCTTTCACTATGTAGTTGCGTAACCATGTGTCAAACTGTAGACATTTCTTACGCTGAGGGATGTTTGCATAACAATGATAAATATCAATTGAAACACGATGGAGCGGAAAAAAATATAAAAATTTTATAGAACTGCATAGAATGCAGCGAACTAGTAGTAATTAATTGATTTTTTTTTCAGATTCACAAAATAATTTCATAGCTTATAATAAAAATATTAAATTACAAATTTAAACCTTTAAAAATAAATTAAAATATAATTTAAAAAGGAGGATTTATAGAAATGAAAATATTTATTTACTAAATTTTTTGAAATTTAATTACTTAATTCAAAATCTTAAATATTAAATTAGAATAATTATTTTTGATAACCATTACTATTACTTTTTGTAAATTTTCATAACCCAAGACATCAATATCTGCTTCAAATGTAACAAATTAATTAATTAGACTATTATACATCAATCAATGCTCATGAATTTTGAAATTATATCGCGCCGATATTTCGGAATTATTTGCTGCATTTTTAACATCGCAGGATGTGAGCGCGATATCGCAATCTCCTATTTAATAAATTAAAAATAAATATGCTTGCGATTAATGACGATTAAATAATTATAATTCTTTCTTTAATTGAAAGCGCGCACGCGCTACACACACACACATATCTACATGTATATATATGTAGTTATCAATGACGTCCGGTATCGTTAGCCAGTCTTTTTGTAAAATATGATCCACGTAGACCCGCCCTTACGTTATTGATACACCGGGTTGCGCAACAGTAAATAGGGTGTGCTCGATTGATGATACTCTGCGGGACCCTATCGTCGTGGTAGATAACGGAAGACGATATCGCCTGATCGAGTCAGCACAATGAATATTGTGGTAATTGCAATCGAAGATTCAATATTCAATCTCATTCATCCCATTCAATGGTCCATATTTCTATAAAGAGAAGAATCAGGAAAGAAGTACATGTATGATATAATCGCATTTAAAAATCATCGGCGAATGTCATTAAAAAATTGTAGAAATAAAAATTAAATCAACATAATTATTTTGAAAAATTATATAGATATATAATTCTATTAATAATTTATTAATAATTCTATTTGATTTACGTACGCATTTATTTTGCGCTGCCAGCGAGGTCTCTCCTGTCCATTTAAAGGACGATTTTTTTTTTTTTCTTTTTAGTTAGATATAATATAATATTTCTTGTCGAGAGAAAACAAAAAGAGAATTTTTGGTCCCGGATCGTACTATACTTAAAGATGATAAAATAATGCAGCTCTCTCTGTTGTCGGCCCCACGAACGAATTAGCCGGCCATACGAATGCTGATATAAACGAATTATTTTGATTGGGACTCGTCAGGATCTATGCTGGTACCCACGTAACCGAGGGAGATCTCCGTTCAGCATTCGGGGCGGCTCGATTTTAGGGATTAGATCGATCTAATTTGCCGCACGGCAGGATGTTCCTCGTTCCCTCGCAAGGATCGCACGGTAATAAGCGGCGGAGTTGAAAGGAAGCCGCTTCCGGACCACGAGTTCCTGCGAATTTGTTGACGTTAGAATTAGGATCTGGTCTGATACTGCGCGATTCCGAGTCAGCTGCTTAATGAGAACATATGGTTTCCAGTTAAGGGAATACAAATATAATATATTTAATTTTAATATTTATTTATTTATTTGAACTTTGAAAAATTAATTACCTTAAAATCTTAAATATTAAATTTGGATAATTTATTTTTTAGATTTAATTATACCGTTGCTACCGAATAGCAACTTGAAATTAATCTGAACATTATCTAAAAAAAGAGAAAACTTAATTAGAAAAATAGCATACATATAGTGAAAAAAGATCCCTTTTATCTATATATATGCTTTACAGGATTAATGGAATTAATAAGCGATATAATAAAACTTTGCTGCAAATTCTATCGATAATTTGTACAAATTTAATTTGTCATTTATACCTGAATAATGTGGCATTATAAGAATTATGTGATTAAATTGCTTGTTAATTCGTCTTTCGTGGAGAATGACTGATCTTTCCTCTTCTTTCGCTCTTCGAAGATTCTTCTAGTTCTCATCTCATGCCCGTTGCTTCTTTCGGAAACGATTGCACCGCGCATATACATATATACATTATTATTGTGCGCGAGGCGACTGTCGAGATTTCACGCTCGTTCCGAGATGGCACCCTGAGAAGCACCGGGAATAACGTCTTTGAAGAGGCGCGATGACATCGCGCGTGCACGTGCACGTCTCTAGTGCATCGTACATTGTGCGAAGGATCGACGAGTGGCGAATATATCGATGCATATATATACTTGCGTGTGTGCGCGCGCGCGCGCGCGCACGTCTGATACGGGATGTATATAGGATGTCGCATCTTCGTCGTGTTGGATCTTAAACTGAAACTTGGTAGATCTGAAATTAATAATTTAAAATAAAGTCAATTTGATCGACATCATACATCGATTTACACAATATCGAATGTATAATATATTAATCGAGTTAAGTTATGATAAAAAAAGTTAAGGAAAATATGATTATAATATATACAAATATCGTAACACAATTCAATAAAAGAAAAAAAAAATTAATACATAATTTCTTGTAAGTTTGTTTATACTCAGAACGACTTTAATGTCAGAAACGTTTTATCGCGTTATCGTATGAAATTTTAAGGAAATCGAGATCAAAGTTGTAAAAGTGGTTATATTAATATAATTTTCTCTTTCTCTTTCTCTCTCTTTCTTACGATGTTATGATTACGGTATGTGACATGCTAAAAGAATTTTATTCTCTCTTCTAAATCACAAGCAGGGACTTTTAATTCTCAAAAGGAATTATTGCGAGGATTAAGATTAATGAGATATTGAGATGAGATTTAAATTGCTACCCTCTCTTATTTTCTTAATAAAAATTATTTTATTTTAATTGTGTAATCTCTTGCACTTTAATAAATCAAGTTTCTTCAAATTCCATTTTATAGAACAAGCTATTAAGTCTCAGATTGTCAATCGACTTGAGCAAATACGGACTAAATATTGAGACTTTTCAATTTCGAGTTTCATTGAAGGAATCCTTAAATGAAAATTCTGACAGCTAACTTTGAAATGTCCTGTATACGCGAATCTCGTATTCTCGTATCGGATATGCAAAAGACCGGTGTCGTCGCGACGCGTGTTTATCCTCCAAACGTGTCTCGCAGTCGGTCTACGACATTTCTTCAGCGTCGCAAGTATCTCCTTTGTCAAGGAACGATGTTCCAGTCTTCTGCATCGCGAGGGACGCTCAAACTGACCACACGCAAAGGCTTTACTGCGATAAAGTTATTATGTACATGCAGAACTATTATTGGAGCAATTAGTTTCGTAATGCGCCATTTAATATTATATTTGCGAACATTATACATATTTAATTAATATTAAAACATATATTAAAACATATTTTGGAAATATATTATTTTATCAATATATAAATATATATTAATAAAATAATTTATTTCCAAAATATGTTCTAACTCTTCTTAAACAAAATAGTAAATTTATATAAAGCTTGCAAAATTACTCATAAATTAATAAAGTTTAATAATATATGTGTGTGTGTAATAAATAAATAAATAAATATAATATATATAGAGATAATAAAAAAATTTATTGTAATATATATGTATATTAATAATTACAATGATAATAAAATTATATTTGAACATAAGTGAATGTTTGAATTTAGAATGCCGAATATAAAACTTCTCTTGAAGTTCCAATCGTAAACGAAGAAACTCTTATTTTTGCCGATAAACAAATATCTAAAGGAAGGCTTCTCCGAAGTCTCTCCTTGAGATATTTCAATGTTAAGCGCGCGGGAAGAATCGGAGCTACATTTAGCATTGAAGGCGCGCGGAGGATACGCGTCTCGGTTTCGAATCGGACTCGTTTTTCTCGTCGCTCGCAAAACGAGGAGCGAAAGAGAGAGAGAGAGAGAGAGAGAGAGAGAGAGAGAGAGAGAGAGAGAGAAAGAGCAGAGCCTCCGTAGGGAACGTCATGGCCTCGGCAACGAGTCTATAATTATACCCTTTCCCTTCGCCTTATCCTTCGTTTCTGCCAGGTTTCTGGGATTTGTAGACCAGAATACGCGGCTGTACGTATTTTTGCAGCGAGACTGCGAGCGGAATCGCGAACTTCGCGTGTCTCGCAAACTTTGACACCTAATTTATGAAGCTGACTTTATATATCATTTGCAATTTTGACAGATATATTCGAGATTGACGCTGATTTATTTCGTGTTAATTATTTCGTCGAAATATCAACGAATTTCGTTCGGGCTCGCCCTATTAAAGATTCGCGGGGCGAGGGCGATGGGGTGGAAAAAGTATAGGATTCGTCCACCGTTGATCGAATACGAATACGCACGCACAATGTAGCAGCTATATAGCGAACAGTGCCGCCAATTTGCTAGAACCAAATTTTCGTGGATTTTAATTATAACAAATTATAATGCTTTTATTATAAACCTTGTTTTATAGTACAAAAAAATTTTTTTAATATTGACTGATATCTGAAAGAGACTTCTCGAAAAAATTATTTATGAATAGTTGAGATTTATAATGTATTATATAATTAACTATGTAAATTTCATAAAAAAAGGTTAATAATCCATCGATTTTTTCATCGATCCGTGAGAGGTATGAATTGTACTTTTTTTTTTTACGGAAGAGAAATTAATTGGAATTTATAGAGAAACAATGCACGCATTTTTTTTACCTTAAAAAATCTGAGAATTCTCATGGAATTTTATTGAGACTCAGGAAATTTTTTCAAAAATTGTGTCTTTGATAATTTTATATTGACGATCTCTTTTTAGTATCAAGTATCTTATGTAAATTTCATAGAAAATTGTTTTTTTTTTAAATATTATTTAAATAAATTAGTACTCCTTAAGACGTTTATAATAAATTATTATATTTTTGTACATATCTCTTTAGCGTTTAGATATAGTGATATATTGTCCAAATTAATTTTGCTATTAATAAATAAATATTAAATGCTCGAGAAACTGCATTCTTGGTAACTTTCTTTGTAATCGTATGAATAGAAAACATTAGGAAGCGCATACAATAAGGAGACTTATTTTAAAAAGATGCATCTACAAATTTTCTTATTTTACCTGGAATTTTAAACGAAAATACCTGGAAGATCGGGGAAATTTTTTTACAAGATTCGAGTAGACACGCTGTGATATAATTATCGTACGTCGGTTGGCAACGCTGCACCTGAATGACCGTGCATCGAATTGCCTCGCTCGACGTGCTGCCACCCTTCTCGACCCCGGGGGTTGTCGGTGGTTAACTCGGGGTTTCATCTTCTTGTTACGCGATTGCTGTAGGGGATGTACACAATCGAGCTTGTGCGAACAGTTTGTTCGGTTTGTTCGCCGACGCACCAGGATAAAATGGTAAGATAGACGAACGCGACGGAAAAACGATAACGAAGCATTCGTTATTAATACAAATGAAAACAGAGGGCTTATATAGCTTTCGTTTTTAAACAAAGATTGAAAAGTTAAAAAAGATGGCTTTGTTTTCAAATTTTAAAATTGCGGTTTATATTAACGCAATTTTTTAAATAAAACCTATTTTATTATAATTAATACTATATATTTAATTTTTTTATATTATATATATATATATATATATTACTTTCTTAAAACATATATAGCCTAAATGATCCAAAGTGTCCTCTACATTTTTCAAAAAACAATATAATGTAGGAAAATTAAAGATACATATTTTTGAAAAATTATGACATCTAAAAATAACGACCTTCTTATATTAATAATATTAAAAATAAAAGTTTGTAGATATATTGATGTTGCTCTATATTCTGTCCTTAATAGCGAAAGCCCGACAAGGCAGAAATATATATTGTAAAGAAGCCTTCGCGCAATCTCGAAGTTTTGAAAGGAGGCGCTTTTAAGGCCTCGATCGAGGAAAAAAAATCCCAATCTTCGGAAGGATCGCCGACCAAGGGCAAGTGTGTCCCAATAGCAGGACACGATGCGCAGAGGTTCCGGTGTTCCTGCGGGAACCGACGGGAATCGATAGGCGCGCAGGCGCATCGCGCGCCAGGAATCGAAGTGAGAGAGAGAGAGAGAGAGAGAGAGAGAGAGAGAGAGAGAGAGAGTGAGAGAGAGAGAAGAGGGTCCTCTCTCGGCGAAGGGAATCGGGAGGGCGAGCGGGAACGTTGTGGACCGACCGAACCGGCCTCCACGTTGAATCCCTCGCGGATCCGCATCCAGTTGCTCGCAGCATCACGACGACAGCCGCGATACCGCGTCCGTCCGCGCGTCTCTCCAGCCGTCCATTTCGCGTCGCGCGATCTAATCGACACCCTATAGTAACTGTATAGAGAAAGCAACAATCAAACCTCGACGTTCCCGATAAGACTGACAGGAGGTCAATCGTATAACACTGACTGTAAAAGAACCTTCTTTGACAAACACCGGGGAAAAGATAATCAAAATTCACCTCGGATATATAAATATATTTACGTGTAGACTTTTTTTTTTTTTTTTTTTTTTTATTAAAGAGAAGAGTCTTTCAGACAGATTTACCTGATCAGTCGATCAAGAAAAAAAACTCTTTAAGAAAAAAATATAAAAATAATAAAATATAAAAGTGTAAAAAATTAAAAAATCTCCGAAACGCGAAATTTTCAGCGCGATCTCGAGTTTGCTGACGATTTAATTATCGTAACGATCCTATCGCCTTTGAGACATGCTTAAGTTACGTCGCGAATCGCGTTCTCCCAGAACAGACGAGGACGATCGGAGAATGTCTAGTGTGAATAAAGCCGTCCACGTGCGACGTTCTCGCAGTTTCGTCCCGGAGACGTCGATGAAGACGTGCGAGACTAACAATAAGGCTGAGTGATCCTTTGCGGAGGGGAAATAACGTAATCGCGCTTCCGCCACCTGCCCAGATGGACAGGCTATTCCGATGGAAGAGCCACAAGGCGCAGGAGGACGTGAGTATTCGCGCCCGCGGAATTTGCATTAGATTATGCGAATCGCGCGATAAAAATTCCGAGGAGAGTATAGACCGACTGTGGGAAGCCTCGCTCTCGCCTTATTCCTGCTGGATAATACCGCGTTATAATTTAAAGCATCGTATATATGAGAAATGGTACCAATCCTGGAAAAGGATATTCTATAGATGTCATCCTTCAAATGCTCTCATTTTTTTTTACATATTTTGTGAAATATTTTATTCTTTAGATTTTTTTTTTAAATATCACGTATTATACCTTGTATCAAAAAACTCTTCCCATTTATCTCTCGTTACTGTAATATACACTTGCAATGTAAATATAGTGTCGCATCAAGATGAAGGAGAAAAGTATTTTGTTTTCTCGGAAACACTATATGTAGGATCGGATTAAATAAAGTATCTTCCTTATAAAATACTTTCTCAAGGAAACTTCTGAAGATATTGCTACTTTAGAAGTTACGAAGAAAACGGCTCTCTGTATTAGAGGAAGGATGAAGTAAAAAAAAAAAAAAAAAAAAATTGACAAGTTGAAATGAAGTCGCCATAAAATGTTACTGGCCAGAAACTGTCGCAAGAGCTCTTTTTACGCCGAACTTCTCCGAGCGTATTCCTGGGTTTAATCCTTCTGTCAATGAATAGTTTTTCACCTTTCCGTCAAAATACTCGGGCACCAACTGCGTGTTTTCGACACATTTCTTTATAGCAGCTGCTGGACATCGAACATTCTTTCCCGTTATATATTTTAGGTGGTTTCCGAATACAAAGATGTTCTTTTTGTATTTTTTTTTTTTTTCGGGCATATTTTTAACACTTGAACTTGCTTCGGGTCCCGTTCATCGACAGAAGGATTAAAGATACAAAGGATGCGCCGGTAATGCGCGTGAATATGGAAAGCGAAACAGATGTAACACCGTCCACGGGTTTCGCGTTACAGGAAGAACCTTATCCGTGCGGATCCAATTGTTGTGGCCGAATGATGGTTAGCGGGTCGTTCATCTCATCACACCCACGCGTCGTCGATACGATACGACTGCGAACGTGAAGAATTGAACGAAATAAAACGAGTCCGCGTATAAATAGAATCTGAAATTGAAGGGCGACTCCATAGGAGACAGCGAAATCTATTCGTGAAATTTCGTGGAAAAATGCGCCGATTTTTGGGGAAAATTTTCAAGAGTTTACCCGATTATCAGTCACGATTTGTTCGATAATATATATTTATTATTTATCGAGATATATGCAGGGTGTCTCTAAGATATAAGTGCCGTTTGAAATAACTGATAAATATTTTCAACTTTTTTTTAGAGCGAGTAATGTTTTTAAAGTTTATGTAAAATGCTCTTATTTATATAATTATTATAATTATTTCTTATAATTATTAACTTACATTTTATAAAACTGAAATAATTTTAATTTGTATACATATATATCAACAATAAATTATCGCGATTAATAATTAAGTACTTTTCTCGCTCGTTGAAAATTTTCATCGGTGCCCCTCTCGCAATTTTACGAATTACGTCAAATACAACGATTTTGCGAGCCGCAATTGAGATTGCATATAAACACGATAATATAATTATTATCGTGAAGAGCTGTCTGCGTGCGCGGTTGCGTTTCAAAGCAGATATCCCGCACTTAAAGTATTCATGGCGACTAAAATACCTAGATCTATCTAGATACCTTTGATAGATTCTCGAAGACCGACAACTATATAACTTTGCAACGCTAAAAGAACAATGCGCTATATATATATATATATATATATATATAGCGCATGTTTGTAAATTTCTTCCACAAGACATGTGTGGCGGGGGTTTCCGTTTGACACTAAGATGGTCTATTTACATCGAGCTACTCGGGGTTCGCGCGTTAAACTTAAGTGACCCAGTATAGTCGCTGCGTCCAGGTCGTTCACTTCATTAGGGTTATCGATGCATGCCGGTCAGGTTGGTCCGCATAAAGGCGCGATTATAGAAGGCGCGTTATCCGTCCGTCCTCAGAAGCGGCAAACCTCGTCGTCGCTGGCACGATTTCATCGCGCAGAAACGTTGAAAGACGGCTAATCAACTACGTGTCGCCGACTTGCTGTTAACACAAAGGCTATTTTATTTTTATCTCGCGCGGAAATAAATGTTAAAAATAAAATTCTCACCTGTAATAAAAGTAATAAAAAAGAAGACGCCGAGATCCAGATTGTATATATTGAATATTTTTTCCTTAACAACAACTTTTTAAATAAACATTTTATCATTAAAATACGAAATATCTGAATCAGATTTTTATTTTATTTTATTTTATTTTTTTTTATAGTAAAATTTTAAAATGCCATCACTATGGGAAATACTTAAGATATGTGATGTACTCGACAATCTGGGCTAATTTCAGTTTCTAAAAAAAAATACGCGAGTGTATTAATAACTTACATATCGCGAATAAGGATCGTCGCTTTTCGAAAGATTAATTATCACGCTCGGTGGGGACTAATTTCGAAGTAGATAGCATCGCGTCTCGCTTTTCTCTCTCGATTAATCTTCTGATAAGCCATGGTGAAAACCGGAACATATCACGAATATTTTTTTTATATCGGAAGATCTCGTCTACATGAGGTGGATGAAAAATGAATTGCGAGTCGAACGTTATTATTTCATATACACAAGCTATACATAATTCAGATTATTTGAAAAGTAAACCGGATAACATTCACGATGAGGGTATTAGAAAATTACTTATTAACATGTCAAAAGTATTAAGCACTTTTCTGTCGTTTCATAAAATAATTAAATTGTCGAAGAGAACTTTTATTAAAACTGATGGACGAGAGGAAACTTGATTCTTTACGTTATATGATAAAAAAAAAAAATCGACCGAGAAAAATAGATGAAATTTTCAGAAAAGACCTTTATGAAATTCGATGATTCCCTCAGACACAGCCGTCGTATAAAATCCATTTCTTCCTCTCGTAGAACCACACCGTTATCAGGAATTATCTAGCGGAAATTGGGTGAACGAATCCCCGTCGGCTCTGTACAAATCACATCCGCAGCGAGGAGTCGGAAACCTTAAAGGGATCCCGAACGGATTACGGATCGACTTGAACTCTCGAGGCGATGAGGTCGAAGAAATGTCTGGCTTGCTTCTCACACGGATTTGCTTTGAATATCACATTTTTTCCCCTTACGCGATATCACATTTTTTGGTTGACGATTCAGGAAATATACTCGCGTCTCTGCTTCATTGAAGCCGCGCGCAAAACAGGCAGAAATCAGAACCAGCTATCGAGTTTTATATACTAAATGTATTTTCATCATCCTTATATTGTATATTTTTAAAAACGATGTGTTGACGTATTTTCAGTGTTGATATCTGTTTTATAAATTTATTATATATTTAATATATTTTTTATATACTTAATATTTATATATATATTATAAATATATATATATATATATATATATATATATTAATAATAATATATTTAAAATATTTATTAATAATAATATATTTAATATATGTTATATGTATATTTATTATATTTGTTAAATTTATTATCGGTATTATTATGTTACCTTATTAGATCGTTCGAATGTAAACAAAATTATTACGCCTCTCGTTTGAGGAATTCTTCGGGACGAGAGATAACTGTGGCAGGTCATTGACCTCACCCTCGCTTAACATACAACGGCAGATCGAACCGTCTCGGTTGCAGCGAGGCTCAAGTTTAACATGTTTGTTATCTTTCGTGTTGTAGGGCCTCGACAATGTAAGCTCGGCGACCCTCAGGCCCTTTAACTCGGACATCAACACGCCGAGGATCGACAGCTACAGGTTCTCCATGGCGAATCTCGAAGGTAAGCTCGCTCATCGTAAGGTTTATCGATCCGGGCTTCTGGAAAGGGATGCCTTTCGATCTTCAAGCGCGTCCGAATTGAGAGGAGGCGTCTCTCGTCGCGGACGAGACGAAAAGTCGCTTTCGAACGACGTGACGTGTCGACCCACTCGAGTTCATTCGGCCTGACGATTTTCCCGCCGATTTTTTTTTTTTTTTTTTTTTTTTCCTCCACGCTCCATTTTTCCCGCTCAAGTAGATGATGGAGATGGTGGTGGCTCGCTGACATGTTATCCCGCTCTCGATCGATCAGCGTCAGAAGTCCAGGATGTCCGCGCGACGGAGTTGTTTCGTACGCTTTCTCCTCGCGAAAAGGATTCCGCGGTGTGAAATGTCTTATCAGGAGCTTCCTGAGGTTAACGAGACAGTAATACAAATCGTCCTGACATGAAAATTTATTACGGCTATTTTTTGCCGGATTTATAAGCGACCGCCCGGGTTTCTTAAGTCGCCTGTTCGTCTCGATAACATAGCTTTGGCTTTCTCTCTCCTCTTTTGAGATATACATATTTCTATATATAATTTATTATATAATTCTATATAATTTAATATGTTCTATATAATATAATTTATTTTATATTTATATATATGTAATTTCGACAATAGGATTTATCCAGGATTCGTGAGAAGTACTTTCACTTTTACTTATTTTAAATATCTTTTTTTATACTTTATAATACTTTGTGGAGAATAATTCTGCGATTATCACTCCCGCTCATTATACACGTCACGATTCCTCTTTTCTGTTCTCATATTTCTCACCCTCGCCCACGTGCGAATATAGCGGCGCGAAACACGATTATAAGAGAAGGGGAGGAACGGAGACGAGTTGGCTGACGCCGGAAGATTCTCGAAAGAACGTACGTGCGATCTCTATCTCTCTCTCTCTCTCTATCTTTTTCTCTCTATCGTTGCTGCTCTCGACTCGTTCGCTGTGCCTAACTCGAGAGCGGGCAATCGATACGGTGATGTATCGTCCTTGCGCGATGCAAAAATCGAAAGTTACATATGTATATGTATGTGTATGTGTAAAGCGACGGATTTATATCGCAGAAGTGGGATTATATTATTTTTGCCTCTCCAGCGCTAATGATTCGCAGGAATTGTGAGCCCCTAAACGAGACACGCGTCCGGTCTAACAAGGGAACCTTGCAAACCCGAAAATTTTGATTTTTTTTTTTTATAAAACTTTACACACATGTAGGGGAAATAAATAGATGAATTTTGAAATTTTTAGTCGCGGCCCAAAATTCCGATTCTAAGGGATGAAACCATCTCTTATATGTAGATCGGCCTTCCTTGATATATCTCGAAAAGTATTTTTCGAAGTGCTCTCTTCCCTCACCTATTAAGTTTCGAAATTCGTGAATTAATTAGTACACTTGCACCTTATTTGAATCCAAATTTGTATAAAATTCAAAAATTTATTTTTAATTTAACGAGAATATATATATATATCCGAAAAATAATATATCTCCATATCTAGTATTATAATAAAGTAGAAGTTTACACAACGATATTGCATCAAAAAATTATTTCCGCGAAAATTTTTAAGACACGTTTGTCGAAAGAGATGATTTTTTTTAACGCAAAAATAAAGGTATCAACTTTACATCGGCTTCGAGCCGAGTCAGAATTCTTGTTACGGTATTTTCATGGAGCGATGCCCGGATGTTGCGACGCGTGAAAAATCGCGAGACGTGCGTTCAATTACGGCGTCTTGTTTGCCGCGTGCGTACGGAATACTTAATCGATCATCATCTCTCGCATTAAAATAGCACGCCAGGCGGGCGTCGCTTCAATCCGCGCGTCCCGAAGATTACGTACATATGTATATCCGTCTTTCCTTATTTTCACGTCTCGCGTCCGCTCTTCCGAGACATTCCTCAGATAAGGCGAACGCTCGCGGCTCGATTCCGAAAGACCCTCGATTAAGTACTCGCGATCGACGAAGTCTTTTGCCTGCATCAAGCTACGCTACAGAACAAATCCTTATGAAAGATTGAAGAATATGTTTAGAAAGTTTTTTTTTTTTTCAATTGTGTTTAGATACTGTTATGTTTTTAAATACGTTATTTCATTTCCACATATCACGCAACACACTTCGCGGATCTTCAATTTCTCCTTAAAAACGAGTGAATTTTTAATTCACGAATATATGAATGAATAAGAAATGCGCAAATATATATGCTACTTTATAAAATAAATTTCTCGGAGGGAACACACTGATTTCACGCAGCGTACTGAATAAAGATTTAAAAAAAAAAAAAGTTTTATCGTAAAATCTATACGATGAACCCCGACAGATAGCGATGCACGACAAATTTCTTTATTTCTTCCCTCGCTTTCGCAAGATCAGGGACATTGTTCGAACTTCAACCTGTCGTGTCGTTAAGCCGATATTGCAGCCAGTGCATTCCGGAGACGGACGGGCGAGCAACACCGGGTGTAGACGGCAATATCCTCCCACCAGCGAGGGTACCGCACTTTTAAATCACGGCGAATCTACCCCGAAGTCACGCTATAAAACGCCCGTAAAGCGCCACGTTACAGTAGCATTCGCGGACACGTGCACATGCACTTGCGCGCACTTAAACGGCGTCCAGACGATCGTAAAGAGCGCGAAATCGTAACGTTGAGGTCCGCTCTTGATCGATCGTAATGCGATTGCGACGAATTAGGGGGTTTAAAATGCGTCCCTTTTAAATTTGACAAGCGATGAAAAGTATGATAAATGTATGCAACTTGCAACTAGCAGCTACATATTTTTTCTTAAACACAGTTATGTATTTTCTTTATAACAATTGATATTTCTCATTATTTTGCGCATAAAAGTATTGAGATAAGGTCGAAAAATGAATATTTTACGAGATATTTCATTTCAAGTTATATCAAATTAAATTACGAAATATATCTCGTAAACTATTCACTTTTTGGCCATCCTACTCTTGTAACTTTTTATGCCGAATATTGCGAGGAATCGATTTATATAAAAAAAATTAAGGTGTGGTTCTCCATCATTTAAAAAGACCAGGTTGATCTTCAAATAATTGATCTTAATTAAAAAGATTATCAACTTTTTTCCCCCCTCAAAACCAAACAGCTTTTGTTCGAAATATTGTTTCCTAAAAAACGCGATGTTTTTTTTATATATTTAAGCATATTTCTTTAAATGGAACACCCTGTATATATAATTGCAACGTGAAATTTTTAATGTCAAAGATATCGCGAAGATACATACAATCGGCACGAGAGCGTTTATCGCGTGACGCGTGATAATTACGACGTAACGATAATTAAACTAGGATGGAAATGTGTATTAAGGTACCATAATCGAATCAATCCATTTTCGAGTTGCGAGGAAAATATCGATAAAGGCGTTTACGTCGATTGAATGAACGACGGAAAACGGAGAATGTTTAATGCATCGCGGCCATTCACGGTTCCTTTTCGTTGGTTTTAAACCGCGGCTCGCGCGCGCAGTTTTATTGCTCGCTATATAGGAAACGCGCTCGTTTCAGCGTTTCCTCTCTCGAATGACCAACGTATGAAACTATTGCGCACTTGGCGACCGCTGTTATATGTTAACTGCTAGTCGTTAACTCGCGCTTTTAACGCTTGTCTCTGAAAATTCAATTTGTACTATTTATCAATGTTAAAAAATAACGATTCGCTCGCTCTCTCCCTCTATCTCTATTTTTTAATCTTTCACAAGATTCTGTATTTATCGGTTAATCGAAAATTGATGATAATTTCGCGCACTCTTGCGATGATAATTTATTCGCGCTGAGAGAGGTTTAATTATTCGTTAAACGCGCGCTAAGTGTAATTTATGCGCCGTGCCGAACGGAATATTTAATTATTTATGAGGCTACAACACATAGCGGCAGAGTATCAATAGCCGCGAAGTCGGCGAGGTGCATCGCCGATGGAAAGGAAAAAGGAGAACGAAATCTTCAGAACGAAGCGGGAATACGAAACGGCCATTCTGGATTATGTAAAGATAATGAAATAGTGGTCTCTCTGGTGATTTTAAAAATACACAAAGTTGGTTAAGCGAGTTTATTAAATAATTTATTAGAGTTTCTTACCCATCATTGAGAAATATGTTTTTTTTTTAACATATATTTATTTTATTTATTCTGTCTGCATATTATAGAAGTTTTCATTATAAGGCAACTGAACTCGATATCGTACACTTGTATTTACAATTTTAATAAATTTTAATAAACAATTTTAAAACTAATTTTATTTTTTCAATAATCTTGCCTTTAAAAAGTTAAGAATGAGATGAACGATATTAGGAACATATAATGCGCCCAATATTGGAAATTACCATTTTTTACATTTTCACTTAAAAAAAAATGGATTATGTTATTGAAAAAATTTTGATTATTTATTACAGTTAGAAGTCCGTGTAAATGTGATTTATTCAATTTTTATTTTCTTGTCCAAATATGAGGCTTTAAAAATGAATCCGATATTAGGTACACTTCCCTTAATTATTTTTATTGGATATTGACAAAATAAATTATTCCACGAAATTCTCATTACAGCAACAAATTTTAATTGAATCTTTCTTCCCTCTTGAGAATGTAGTTTTTTGTAATTTTCTCTCGGCGGTTGCGGGATTGCATGCGTGATTCATATCGCATCAGAAACTCGAGGGGCGTTTTATAGATCTCTAATAAGTGACTTGAGCTATAGTTTTCGTACGAATCGATCAGTTTCGCTGCTCCTTAATCTCCGCCATTGAGAAAGGAATATTCATCTCGCGCGACCGGATGCTACTTTAGCGGCTCCTGCCGATTTGCAAGTATTCGTAGGATAGAAACGAGCGTGTTCGTTAACGGGATCAATGTCGACGAACGCATCAATCCCTCTTGCTCGTTCATAAATCATCTCGAGCCGTCGAACCATTCGCCGTTTCCATTCGCTCGAGCGTAAGACAACGCGATGATAACTCTAGTCGAATGAACGCGATGTGCAACTATAGAGACAGAAGTAGTTGACGAGAATCTTTTCTGTGGAATTCCTCTTATGCATTATTTATTTAGCAATATTAGCGTAGATGTCGAAAAAAATCGATAATATTGTAAATTAAAAATTAAAATAAAATTTTAATTAAAATTTCGTATTATATAAGTATAATTCATTGATTCTTTAATTAATTAAATAATCAGTTTTCGGCATATTAACTTTTAAATTAAAACATGTGGTATTATAATCTCAGCTCTAAATAAATAAATTATTTCGAGCGTTAAATAAAATATTTTAAAATTCATATCCAAAAAAGATATGAGATAAGCGAAAATATAAATAATAAATAAATTCACGAGAGATGGACGGGGAGATTATTATCGAAATTACGAACGAGCGAAAGAATGTCATTGTCTCGTCTGACATTTCTACTAATGTCATCGTTTAATGTCTCCTCTCTTTAAGCCACCCCCGCATCCATTTGCTTCCTCGCACAGCTCACTGAATATTCACCGAGACTTCTCTCGTCTTCTCTCCTCATTTTGTTCTTTCCTCTCTCGTTTCCTTTGTGTAACGCTCGGATGACTTAACCGTGCTATTTCTTCCGCTATTTTCGTTGAAAGATGTTTAGAGTAACGTTTCTTTATTGGCCTCGCGATCGAAAATATCAAAACATCAAAATAAAAAAAAAACCTTAATTTTAATAAAATTATTTATTTGATGAGAAAGAATTGAAATAAAATGAAAGAATTTTTATAAAAATATTGGTATTTTGTAAAATTTAAGTATTTAATATTGCTCAGTTTTACAGATATCAAAAAATTTAAAAAGATTCCAATATCTTGTCTCGTAATTTAAAAACTTGACTTGATAGCTGTGTATCTTTCTCTAAATTAGAGTGATGCATCGGAGATTCTCGCACAAAAAATCCTTTTTTATCGTATATTATCTAATCCAACGATACATTATCTACGCTTGTCGGAATTTTATTAAAGCACGTGAGAGAGAAAATGACGATGGCACTATCCATTTCCTCAGAATTGTGAACGTCATGGCGAAATTTCCGCGTATTTCCTCCTTTTGACATCCACGCTAATATTCCCATTCAAGGCTCGCCTTAGCTCGAATTGTCGCGCTGACTCCTCCATGAACGTTCGTTAAATCTACTCTCGCTTTCGGTAGTTTCTCCATCGCATTTACTATCCCGAAGGGAGAGCAACCTTCCCTCCCCCCGTCTTCTCCTCTTTCAGCGCTCTAATATATATTCTCTCTCTGAGGAATTGTTTCTCCTAATCCGAGAACGCCCAGGCTTCCGAAAATTGAGAGACATATTAAGGAAACAGCACGGCGACGTTGTGACTTATCACGACAGAAATTTATTTTAAGAAATTTTAAAGTAATTTTATATAATATAGAAAATGTTATAAATATGTAAAAATATAATATATATTTTTAATGTATTTTTATATGTTAATATATTTTATAAATATATAATACATAAAAAATATAATTAATATATAAAAAAGATATTAAATAAATATAAAATATGAAATACCAAATTATTTTTTTATAGTAGAAGAAATATTTCAATACATAAAAAATAATTTCTTTTGTGTGTCATGAAAGAAACCTAAACACACACAACGTGGAATAATTTTTTTTACTTAAATCACTTTGTATAATAATCGCTGTCCACGGGAAGGCAAAGAGCTAAACTGATTGTGAATTTCAAGTTTCAACATCTTCAACAGTTTTTTTTTTTTTTTTTTTTTTCCATCGAAAGAAAAACAAGGCGGTATAATGAAAAATTCCTACAGTAGATCAGACCACTATTGCGACAGACGAAACGACCGGCATTACGGTTCGCAGTTGCATAGCGGTGCAGTGCAGCTAATGAGCACACGCGGTAATATGCAACTGTGCCTTCAGCTGCGCGACGCGGCAGGAGTTTCAAGATTATTATTCGGCGTTTAACCCAATTACGTTCTTTTCCCGTTGGCGATTCGACACGCTCTCGTCACAATTTGTTTTACCTGGGAGCTCTGCCTCGCGTTATCGTAATTCAGCGGTAACAATTATCGACTTTCACAATTTTATTTCACCTTCTCATGCATAGATGATGCTTATTATTCTTATCTCGATTATTTAATATTAGTATTTTTAGTTTTATATATATATATATATATATATATATATTAACATAAATAATAAAATTTGTGTTAATGTAAATTAATATAAAGCTACATAAACTAATTCGAAATTACCAGTCGATATTAACGCACAAGAAGCTTGTGTCGATAAAATATAAATAATTAAAAAATTGTTATTTATTGATATTTCTCGACAGAGAGTACAATGTAAGGCGATGGCCGAAAACTAAATATGCAAATGGTTCAATTATCACGATTCTCTCCGTTATGTTTAACCGGCGATTTCTCATCCCGGCGCATCCACGTGTGTCCCGACAAAACTCGACACGCAACGAAGGGTGCATCTGTCGAATAAGAGCCAAGTCACGTGGCAAAGGGCGAGGCTCATTAGTTAATTAAACAAAGTTCGTTTAAACATGCGATATCAGCTCGACCTTGTCTTCTCCCCCCCCCCCCTCTCTCTCTCTCTTTCTCTTTGCCTTTGCCCGTATTATTTTTTTTAAAGCTTCCACTTTTATGTATAAATTTCCTCTCACAATGTCTTCTCAAATATATAAATGTCGCCGCTTTCTAATATACATCTCGTTAATCTCAGGGACACAAACATCTAAAAATCAAAAGAAATTAAATTATATAAAAAGTAATTTAAAAAAAAGACCAATAAATCTGTACATTAAGTATATTTCTTAATTAATCGACTCGCTGCAAATGAGAATGTAAACATTTTTATGATTTCTTTTTACTCTCTCAGATATGTTCGAATAAATTACATTGAAAATGAACGCGCAAATGGGCAGTTAATGTAGGAGCAATAAGGCCTCTCTCCTATGAAAACAATTTATGTATGGTCAGAGCTACACAAAGGCCATCGGCAAAATATGCCGATTCAACCGTCATCGACATCGACGGAAATCAATCTGCTCGCCGGGCAGCTCCGGAAACAAATTGCCGCGGTAATTGCGAGACGCGAGATCCAATTCGCTTCGCGCGATGTATCAACTGCCAATTAAGGAAAATCGGAACAATCACCGCGGCGTTTTATAAAAACTAAAAAAAAAAAAAAGAAAGAAAGAGCCGACTTGACGTTAAGGGCTCGCGAACAATTCATTGGGATATTAATTTTACGATTTGAACTGTAAAATTACGCGTGCACTTGCATTAACTCTGGAATGACATTAGTCATCCACGTGCACAAATCTGCAATTTTTCGAAATAATTAAAATATATATACTTTTAAATATTTTCAAGGATAAGTTGATCTCAAAGAAATTTTAGTTCCTTTGTTGCTTTTTTATATAAATTTTATAAAAATCATGCAATAATGTTAAATTTGAGTCTAATGGTTAATACATGTATTTAAATAAATAATATGCTCATATTAACATATGTCTTTATATTTTAAATCGTCTTTTAAAAATGGATGACAGATGTCATCCATGCGACCTTTAACGTCCCATTTAACACGCTCTACGATTAATAAATCGGTTAAAAATAAGCACACGCGTATTTATAACAAATAAAATATTTTTTATCATTTGTTTCAGTAGAATAAATACGTGTAAAATATCCTCAAAGAGAAAATATCTGAGTATGCCGTAGTTCGGAAGAAATTGTAAATGTAAATGTCCCCGAAATAAAGGCCTCTTCCTTCCAGGAGATGATTCCTGTCGGGAACGATAATCCACCTGGACAGCAGCCAGAGCCCCCCCCCCCCCTCTCTCTCTCTCTCTCTCTCTCTCTCTCTCTCTCTCTCTATGATTTACCGAGTGCGTAAATATGTATTAGCCACGCGAGTGCGTGCGTCCCCGGCACTTTTCCGATTTCACGCCGCGTGGAAAAACAGCCTGAGCGGAAAACGAACCGGTGCGGCACACGCTAATCGCTTTTATCCGTCATTTTATCTCTCGCGACCGGTTTTCCAGCCGTCGGAATCGGGTTAGAACGCGTAGCAAGTCCGACGACGTGGATCCATTGTCAATAAAAGATAGAGAGCGAGAGAGAAAGATTATTATACCGGCGCTTTTTCATTAACACTTATACTTACATTTGGACGAGTGCGAGAGCGCGTGTTAATCGATCGATTGCACTTTTTCTTCTCGCGTTAAAAAAAAAAAAAAAAAAAACTCGATCGAAACCTATCAGGACTATTCGATTAAATTCAGCTGACGCGACGGACATTCCAGATAATTAAGTTAGTAATTACGTTCGTTCGATTAGCGAGAGAAGGACGCTCGAAAGTATCTCGCTGCATGTGATTTCGATAAGCTTCTGGATGCGTTGTAAGAATGTGTTTAAGAGTAATATATCTTTTCGGGACTGCAATATCTCTCGACACTAATTCGTATAATTAGATTTTATGAGCGAATAAAACTTTGAAATGTTTTCGAGAAGGTTTGGAATAAATAATAAATTTTAAGAAACGTAGAGAGAAACACACACATTCTCGATATATTATGATTTTCTCTGAATCACATCTGAGATGAAAGCAAGCGATGAAAGCGAATTGCGTAATGGTAGTTATATTCCGATCGATTATAAGCAAAAAGTTAACTGCAAACAATGCAAATCAAGATGTGAAATTACTAAAAATCGACTTTTCTCCTAATTGTGAAAAAAAAAAATATATATCGCGAATATATACTTGCTAACTAACTTGCAAGAGAGCTCGTTAAAATATGAAAGTTTATATGATAGAATGTTGTTTATATTGAATCTCCTGCAGAGATATTTTCAAGAGGAACGAATGTATGTTTGCTAATCATCACGTTCGGTGGAAAACGGTGTACATAACTCGTTTAATTAACAGTCGTGCTGGCACTCTCGATAGCGCTAGATTAAAATTATATTTCCCACGGGATGTTTGCACGAAAGAACGGAGGGGGAGGGAAACGTATCTCGTTTAATTAAAAAAATATCGAAGAAAAATGGAATCAATATCATAATAAATTATCCACGATATAAATATGATCGAATGATGTTGATAAGTCGCCTTTAATACTCGAGCCTTTTATTTTCACGTTTTGCAATAAATCTGAAAATGCGTTCCAAGAGACGTTCATAATCTCAAAAGAGGGACGCGTAATTTTATTCCGGCTTATTCCGATCAGTTTATAATAATTATGATATTACGCCGCGCGCGGATGGAATTAACCGATCGCGTTACGTCACACGCGTGGGTCAGGTGGTTAAGTGTGATTTATACAGCTAAGCTGTCGTTTATACAGGCGCGAGCTTATCGGAGCGTTGGAGGCGCGAAAATAGCGCGAAAATATTCGACGCCGGCTCGGCTGATTTATGCCGGCTCGATTAATCTAGGTTATTGCTATCGAGCGCGTTTGCGTATTCGCATAATCGGCAGGGTTAACGAACCTTCGCGTCGGGGAAAGTGAGTAAGCTTTATATCCGCGAAACTCGCCGCGATTTATTCGATTAATCATCGTTCCAGCGTGGATCGCTCTTGTGTTTCGCGTACAAATTTAGATGCTTTTTTTTTTTTTTTTAACGAACACTCGAGAGATGGAAATTCAAGTTGATGAGGGAACAGCTGATTGAAATAGCTGAACATGCGTTCAGGTTGAAGCACAAAATGAAATTGCTATATCACTTCGCAAAATTACCGACTCGAAGTTACGATTATTTTAATATATTTGGCGATATAACAGCATTTTCTTCAATTTTCTTCGATTTTCTTACGACGAAATAAATCATAACTCGATTAAATTATTATTATTAATTATTACCATTATCATCATAATAAATCATAATTTTGTTTAATTTTATGCAGTCATGATTGCATTCGCGAGGCATTCGCCGATAAACACATCGGCGCCGATTAATCGCTATTTTTTTTATTCGTTGCTTCTGACGGATGACCGGTTCCCCCTCACTTCCCCCCCATTTTCTCCCCATCTCGATGACACGCGAATCAAAGTGGACGCCTTGATGCGCTCATTCCGTCATCGTCTTTGCCATTTATCAAATCATCATTCTGGCGCCCACACTTCAATCAATAACGAATTGGCTCGTACATTGTGATAACACTACGTGTTGTAGTGTATAGCTCGATTTGTTTCTTGAATCGACGGCGTTTTGCAAATAAAATTCGATTATTACTACAGTTTAATTCGAGCAATTATTACAGCTTCATGGCGATATATTTTGAGAATATTTAAAAAGGATAATATACATATATGTGGTCGTAATAATATTATTATAAAATTACGTTATATTATTCAGAGATATACTGCTCTTTATTCATGATATGTATGTAAAGTTTGTGTAACTCACAATACGTATCCGCCGTGCGATATAAATACGATACTTAATTGTAAGCGGCTAATTAAAGCGAATAAGCTTTAGTTTTGCGTTGAAGAAGAAATTCTTCGTTTGCGGATAATAATTAAGCTAACAAAAGATAAGATAGGATCTTTGGTCATAAAATATTTTTTCAAGAGAATGAAATATACATTAATGAATCAAATTATTTAATTTAAGGGGATTAGAGATGCCATTCATGTTGTCAAAATTAAAGGAAAAAGCAATGTTGTTATGTTATGAGTTTGTAAATAATAATATATATTAACAATATGAAAAATAGGAGCGAGCTAATTAAGAACCAAGCGCAATAAACGATGCACAAATTATTTTTTTATGGATATTCAATATCAGAGCCTTCTACTTCAATTTTTATTTAAATTAACTTTGATTGAAAATATATAGCGCTTCTTAGAAGATCAAGACATGAGTCGAGAATTAAAACTTTATTATCTTTATTAATTTTCCACGTAATTTTAGATCTTCAAATTGTTAGTGGAAAACATTTAAGTGTTCAATTCCTGGTGATTCATTCTATGATCTACAATACGATATGAAAAAAAAATGCCATAAATTTCACGCATGAAATTTCTTTGAATTTTTCACTTTCCATACTCCAAACATCTTAAGTAAAGACAATCTTTTTATCAGACAAATTTATTAATACAGAAAGTATTAATTTGACATTTCGAGAAAGGGTTAAAAATCACAACTTAAAACTGACCGCAACGCGTCTTAGGGGCAGATCGATGAAGCGTCTCTTTGCGCAAAACACACGGCGCTACCGTTTCTAAGGTATACGAAAGGGGAGCCGCTTTATTTATAGCGGTCAATAGACGTTTGCGTAAGTCGACCGGTGCACTCTCGACCCTTTTTAACGTGCGCACACCACGCCGACGGTTGGTGCACTTTACTCCTCGCGAGGAGGACACCTACACGCAGGCGCGACTTGCGGAAAAATCTCGAGGCGAGAGGCGAGTGTGTTCACCTTAAGGCTTTTAGTCCAGCGCGATCGCACGCGACGTGCGCATCGTGCGCGCAGCGCAACTTGTATCCCTTCTCTCTCGTCGCGTTTATCAGTTTATCTTTGCACCGGGGGAGATGCACTTCTCCGATGCATCTCTCGAGGGACGAAACACCATCGCGCGCGCAATTCGCTTGTCGTAGATCAATTTATCTTTCACTCATATTTCTACCTTATTCCACGCTTATCGAATAAGTACAGACGCGAGTGACGTGAGAATATATACGTATTTTATTTTATTTCAAACACACATGTGGAAATCGACAGCTATACATGTAGCTGTCATTTTCTACATAATGTTTGGTAAAAGAAAAATTGACAATATTGGTTGATCTCACTTGAGAATTTTCTGCATCGTAGAGCTGCTACCTGAACTAGAATGGGAGAGATTATTTTCAATCGTGATTAGGTGTTGATTAAGCATGGTACAAATGTTAATCGTTCGATGGAAATCGTCCACGTCCGTTGATGTTTACTTTCGAAGTCTGTCTACATAGTCGAGAATTATTCGATAATAGTGACAGATTCGATATAGTTGCCGGCAATTTATGGAAAAAAAAAAAAAAAAAACGCGCGCTGAACTGAAAATCGCTCTCGCAACCGTGAATACGAATAAATTCTGCGAATGGCGATTATGCGAAACGCGAACATCGTTCGCGGCGATGCTTGGATGACGACAATGGAGCTTCCACGCTCCGATGAGAGATTCATCGGGATGCGATGTTAATTGAGGATCGCGCAGAGAGCGATTCGAGAGGAGGAGGAGGATCGACACCTCGTTCGCAGTGGAAGATGCTCGGACATTTCGGTAGCAATGAGAGCATATTGGGCTACCTCGCTGTCAAAGGTACACATATACATATATGTATCCTGGTACACGGAGAAAAAATATTCTAGTGGAAATTACAATATAATTTTTGTAATCCTGGACCGTACTAACTTGGAAGAAATCGCAATATTTTTGTTTAATAATATATTATTGTGTATATATTATTTAATAATATTTTACATTTTATGCAAAAGAACGTTGTAATTATTCAAATATTTTGATGCACAAAACAAACGCATACTTAATTATTAAATTATATTATTCCAGCTTTAATTTCAATTTCAATTTTAATTATTGGATGAAAAGCTTCAAAGTTTATTTTATTTTTATTTGATTTGATGGATTTATTTTGATTTATTTTATTTATTCGATTTATTAATTTATTTGATGTGATTTATAACTCTGACTTTACACACTTGTACACACACACACACACACACACACACACAAAGTACAGATGTATAAACTGAAAGCCATCGCAAGGCATTGATTACGAAATATATAAATGAATTATTCCAGCTTTACATAAAATGTTTCATATATAATTTGTACTGTAAAATTGTTTCCGTGTATTATCGAAATGAAGTCGATGAAGATAAATTCTCAATCGCATTGATAAAGATTCAATCGATGATCGCACACGTTTCGAGTCTGCAAAAGACAACAGCACGAATACACACACTCGACAAATTTACAAGCTTAATATAATAAAAATATAATTAACGTGTCTCTTATCGTATTGACGACGGAATCAACAGAGATCTGTTAATTATAATAACGAAATTCGAGCAACTCTGCAGCGTATTATCAGCTTCATTACACAGAGTACCTGGATATTCGCGTCGTAAAAGTTTATCACGGCGCACGCGAATGTCCAGATAAGAGGTTTCGATGCAGGTTTGCGAAGAAAATGCGCTCGACCGAATTCACGGTAATTTAGCGTCGCGCGACGACGAGAATTCGCAAATTAGCGGCGAGTCGAGTCACACTTACGCATCCGTCTGTGCGATAATTTACTTTGAAAGCCGGAGTAGAAAGCTGATAACTTTTAACAAATGATTATGCACGAGGAGCGACAAATTTGACCGAAACTTCGCGATCGCCACCCGGTCGGTTCCGATTTATATAACACGATATCCGCGATGTATTATTCCCCGTTTATTTATGCTTTCGCAGCTGCTTATGCCCTCGCACTTAAACGCACTCGAGGTGCTCAAGTGTGTTAGCCGATCGTATATATAAAATGAATATTTTACACAAAACTATCCGCATTTTCTCTTAAGCGAGTCTCGCGGACGAGCAAAATATTATGTGCAAGTATATTATAATTAAAAATTAAACCACTAGAATTTTAAAAATAAAAATTAATTGATGAATTAATAAAAATTAAATTAAAAAATTCAATCGATGACGTTCTCCAATTAAATTTTTTCTATTCTCTTAAAGAGAATATTGAATTCTTATTTCGTCATATTATTCATAAAATATTCGTCTTTCATGACGATAAGACTTAACTCTCGTCGTCTTGTTCTAGTATCATCAAAATTGCCATAAATCGCGAATTTTTAAAACGCGAACGATTAAAATTTTGTATAATTCCCACGGCGACGCATACTTTTTTTTTTACCATTACATTTTAAGAAACTTGTATAATTTTTGTAACCGAGAAAACACACTTGTTCGTAAATTTCTTTCTCTTCGATCAATTATAATTTCAAAGTAGTTTATACATGAAAGCTTTCAGAGATTAATTATTAATTTATTATTTGTATATAATTCAGAGATATTAATTTATTTTATTGCAAATTATTTTGTTCATTTGTTTTAGACTTTGTGAGATTTATCAGAGAGAGAAAGAGACTTACGTATGAAAATATTAGGTCTCTCTCACGTATGTACATACACAATGTCTTTTATTATAAATTTCTTCCGTATTGTCAACGGAATGCATCTCAATGTAACGTATAAATTTGATAGACATTCAAGTTATATGTAATCATTTCTTTATTTATCCAGCGCTTATCTTTTCCCGACGACCCCTTTCGATAATGGCGCGGCCAAGAGGCTCGTCGTAAAAGTCTGCATTGTGTTCTTCCCCAATCTTCTCTATTTCCCGTTTTTCTTTATCCTCTTGTCATATCGTAAAAGGAGATCGATATGTGTCTGGATGTACATTTCTTTTTGTCAAGACGAACTATACAAATCTCGCTGCCATGAACAAGACGACAAGAGCTCAGTCTTATCGTCAATAATATAACGAAAAGAGAGATTCAATATTCTCTTCAAGAGAATAGAAAACATTTATTTGGAGAACGTCATCTCTATTGAATTTTTTCAGTTTTTACTAATTTATTTATTAATTCTAGCGGTTTAATTTTCAATACAGTTAATTATAATATATTTGCACATAATATTTTGATTTGATTTGTATTTAATAGGAAGCGACACAAGGAAAAAGGATAAATATTCTTATTAAGTCTATAATTGAGAAAAAAATAATTAAAATTATAAATAATAATTATTGTTTCCACGCTATTGTTGGAGAAATTGAGATTATAGCCTGTGATTATTTCCGGATCTTTATTCTGCAATAAATCTTGGCAATAAAGCCAAACCTAAGTGTTTTTTAAGATAAATTTAGTTTCCAAAAAAACTTGTAACTTTAAATAATTTTTTTATTTAAATTAAATATTACATCCCATTTATTTTTCAGCTCCACATTATAAATACGCGCTAAATAAATTCCACTTGTTTGCCTACATGTTTCGCATGCGTTCCTCTTTCGTCGTCGTCTTCGTCATCGAAAGCTATCGTCGAAAGCGATCGATGAAGGTAAATAAATAAATAAAAAAAAAAAAAAAAACGCTTGTTCTCGCGTCTCGAAGAGCCGTAACTTACACGCGTTTCCATCCGAGTTTCTTTCGAATGTGAATGGCCGCGGTTATAGAGAGAGGTTGATCCCGGTCGAGGTGTTTATACGAGTCACGACCAAGTCACGATACGTTCGCGTGGCGTTGGCCATAACGGTATCCCAATGCAGCAATGCATCGATTTACGCGTTGCTGCATCTCGCGTGGAAAGTGCAATGCGCACGCACCAGTTTTCATTTTCATTCACCGCGCCTCTCGATTTTTTCTCGAAGGTTCCCAAAGATTATTTTCCCTCTCTCTCTCTCTCTCTCTCTCTCTCTCTCTCTCTCTCTCTCTCTCTCTCTCTCTCTCTCCCCCCCCCCTTCTTTCTCTCTAATAATTTATAATAATAATTTCTTTGTAATTGCTATGTATTTTAAATTTTAATATTTTTTATGGTTTTAAATTTTAATATTTTTTTTATGATTTTAATGTATTTATTATTTTTTCTTTTATAATTTATTTATTTATTATTATTTAATTTAGTATTATTTATTATTAATTTATTTGTTATTTTTAAATTTATTTTAGTTTATCATTGAATGCTTTATGAAACAATCTACTTATTGAAAAAAATAATAATTTATCCTAAAAATATTTTTGAAAAATGTAATTTATTTATTATATATTATATGATTTTGTTACTTTCAAGTATATAATATCCTGTAATTAATTCTGCGAGCTTTCTCGGCGATTTCATTCACGAATAAGGTGGACACCGACGCGACGACGCGAGAAATTCGAGGCGGACGACGCGCGATAAACGTTTGCAAGATTCTTCGGCTTCTCTTTCGCATTTGCAACGTCGACGTCGGCGGTTTCGCGGTAACGTTTCGCATCGCTCGTGACGATTCGTTGCGGCGATATCGTTCGCATTCCACGGGGTACACGTCACTTGTCAAGCCGGTCGCGAGGAGTCGTGTTCTCGAAAGTCGTGGAAAATTGCGCACTGAACCGCACAATGTAATCTATGTAACCACCTACATCGGGATGCGATCGGGAATCGATCTCTACTCTATCGTTTGCTTCGGTATCTTCATGTCGAACAATAGTTTAAAAGAGTAGAAAGAGATTGTGTCAACTTCTCAAGCTCGTCGAGGCACAAAGGAATACTTATAGTCTGTTTTATTTTATTAATGAGCCGTACAAATAAAAATTAAAATGAAGAAATAACGAACGAGTAAATATAAATGAAAAGAAGAGACAATTTTATTTTAAATATTTCAAAAATTGTCTTTATCGATAAAAAAAAAACGATAGGCTAAAAGTATTCCTTTATGTCTCTCGCAACTTTTGTTGTCGTGTAAAATTTCCTCGTCATTTGATAAAATATTGTAAAATTAAACTAAATTAAATTAATTTAATTAATTTAATTAAATTTAAAAATTCTCATATACTTTGTTTAATTGTGCCTCGACGAGCTTGAGAAGTTGACAATCAACTGCGGCTTCATGTTATTCGCCAAAGCGGTCTCGACACTAATTCGCACACGTTATTAATTAGTCGCGTGGCGCGTCGCGCCACTTTTTTTTCGTAGGGATGCGACACTTATTCACGGCACGAATATTAGCGAAGCGAGGAAGAAACGTCACCGACAAATACGCCTATCGTGAGTCGTGCAAATCCACGTTACGTGTAATTGCTATTTTACATCCTCCTTGATTACGAAATATCCAGCGGAGGATAAGCACGAACGTGCTCCGATTTTTTTCACGATTGAAAAAAATAATCCTTGTCTCGCGTTTTATTTATCTCCTCAGACGTTTCACAACTTTATATTCTCGTATTTGCACAATTGCTACGTTTAACTTGCGCGTAATCGAGTCTCTGCAATCTCTATCTTTGATAATGTCAGTTAAGAGGAGGAGAGAAACTTTGGATAGATCTTGTTTACTGATTTTTACGTCGAACGATAAAACGGAGGATTCGCGTATATCATGTGGACGAGAAAAATGTCGCAACAACTTCTTAATCATCGTACTCGTTGTTTTTCCAAGTGATACAAGCGCAAGACGTCTTCTTTCTACCCGATCCAGTTGCCTGCTGTTAATTCCGTTAATTATCGCCCAGGAGTTCTGCATGCGCATGTTATCACGTGCTGATAGCGATCCGTGGTAATTATACCGTTACACGATTAGCGAGCGTGCACAAGGGCAGCTGTCGAGGAGATGCATTCGAATTTGCACGTTCACCGTTTTCCGGGAAATCGCATGGCAAGAATCTCTGATCAATCGTAAACAGACTTAAAGTGATACGAACAACGATCGATAAGATATACGATGTCAACGCGGTGTTGATGTGTAATCGATCTATAAACATCGCACTTATCTCTCGTAACTTTTTGATCCAAAATATATGTTCTGAGATACATATATAAGAAATATAAAAAATATAAATTTATAAAAAATATATAAAATAAAAATAATATATAAATATATATTATTAATAATATATAGCAAAATAAAATATTATGCAAAATTTGGTCGCGCGTTATCAATCTTTCTAACGATGTATTGATTTTTTAATTATAATTTGATTTTTTTATTATAATTAAATACCCCGTCTTTCGAAAATATTGTATCAAAATTAATATGTATACCACGTTTCTCAGCGATGATAGCTTAAAATATGAAACATGGAACGTAAACATAATTTGATGAACGATGTTCTTGCAGATTCCCAGGATGTCGATCTGGACGCGATCCTCGGTGAATTATGCGCCCTGGAGCGACGCTGCGACGGCGATATCGCCTCCACTCCTGCACCGGATGCACAAAGACCAGGACGACCCAGCAGCGCGAGGATCAATCCGGGTGATAGCACTGACATCAAAAATGAAGGAGGTACTTGAGAAATTTTTCACAATTTTACGCTATATTCTCACTTTTACACATTTAAAAAATTCACAATAATTCATTACATAAAACATGTATAGTAACATATGGTATATATTGTTGTGTGTGTATATATATAATATTTATATATGATATTATTTGCGGTTTATTAAAGCTTTTTTAATGCATTTTATTCTGATTTTTGTTATACAGGTATACGCACTGATAGTCCCGACAATGACAGCGCGTTCTCAGACACGGTATCCATGTTATCTAGTGAGAGTTCGGCAAGCAGTAGCGGTTCCGGACACAAACCACCTCAGACTGCCATCCACACAGCACCTCAACAGCAGCCGCATCAACTTGTCGGTGAGTCTCTATTTTATCACTTTAATTTTTTTTTTTTTTTTTTTTTTTGCTGCACGACATTTTTTTATATCCAAAGTATTTTTCCTGTATGATGAGATTACTCTTTCGGAGAGTCAAAATCATATTTTCACGTCGCGTATAACATATTTGCGCAGATGCGCAGATGTACATATATGCGTGTTCTTATCATTGCAGATGCAGCGAGCAGAGCGAAGGCGGAGAAGATCCGTCTGGCGCTGGAGAAGATGCGGGAGGCGAGCGTGCAGAAGCTCTTCATCAAAGCGTTCACGTTGGACGGGAGCGGTAAGAGCCTCCTGGTCGACGAAGGGATGAGCGTCGCGCACGTGTGTAGATTGCTCGCGGACAAGAATCACGTGCCGATGGATCCGAAATGGGCCGTAGTCGAGCATCTGCCCGATCTCTTCATGGGTGAGTCTGTCGTCTTCTTCATTTGCCGGCTGATGATGCGCGACGATCCTCCAATGGACAATTTACTTATTCATTCACGAATCTTTCAGAGAGGGTTTACGAGGACCACGAGTTGTTGGTGGAGAATCTTCTGCTGTGGACCAGAGATTCCAAGAACAAACTGCTCTTCGTCGAGAGACCGGACAAGACGCAGCTATTTCTCACGCCCGAGCGATTTCTTCTCGGTCCCTCGGATCGGGGCGGCGGCGAATACGACGATCACTCGAGAAATATTCTATTGGAGGAGTTCTTCTCGAGCAGCAACGTTGGCGTGCCCGAGGTAAGAGGCGACCTGTTTTACGATCTCCTCGCGTCTTGGCAACCCGAGACCGAGCGAGATATATATATATATATATATATATATATATATATATCCCGATAACTAATTCGCGTTGGCATACATTCTGTTGGCTTCTCTTCTGCATCGATTGCCCGATTCGCTTCCAGGTCGAGGGTCCGCTGTACTTGAAGTCGGATAGCAAGAAGGGCTGGAAAAGGTATCACTTTATTCTGCGAGCATCCGGTCTCTATTACTGGCCGAAGGAGAAGGCGCGCACCGCCCGGGATCTCGTCTGTCTGGCGACATTCGACGTTAATCAGGTTAATTATAATGCTACACTTCTCTCCCACTTCTACGACACTTGTGTAAGAAAATGTTTCGACAATTGTACGCATCTATTGTATCTCTTCTACCGTTATGCTTTAAGACTACTCGATCAGATATCTTCTCCTTTCCATTGTTTCATACAAAAAAACTCTTCATCTTCATTGCATGGAGAATGTTATTGTACAACTTATTCTGCTATTATAAACTAGGTTTACTACGGGGTCGGTTGGCGAAAGAAGTACAAGGCGCCCACGGATTTCTGCTTTGCCGTGAAACACCCGCGACTGCAGCAGCCAAAATCCACCAAGTACATCAAGTTCCTCTGCGCGGAGGACAACGCCTCCTTGGAGCGATGGATGGTCGGTATACGCGTGGCCAAGTACGGCAGACAGCTGATGGAGAACTATCGGGCGCTGGTGGACGAGTTGGCGCAGGAGGATCTGGATCTGTTGGCGCACGCCAGATCGTGCTCGGTCAGCTCCATCGCCACGCCGCCGAATCAGACTCAGTACAACACGACGAACGATAACGCGAGGCAGTTCGCGGAGAACGTAAGACAGCACAGCAACGAAACGACAGTCGTCGCCGCGATGAGGCAGTACGACGGTAGCCAAAGGCAGAGCTACAACAATCCGGAACAACGGCAGAGTTATGACGGCAGGCTGAGCAGAGCGAGCAGTTCCAGCTCCAGCGGATGCTTGTCTGACGGGGCGCCGAGTAGCTGTGAGGTAAACACTATTTGGTGTAATAATGAGAGAAGTCTATGAAAGTAACTGTTTTTTGCTTCTACGCTGTTGCTGCTGCTGCTGCTGCTGCTTCTGCATCTCACAAAACACACATAGTCACATGTATAATTATCTGCTTCTAATATAATCGATTACATCGACAGGTGGCCTTCGAGTGCGGCGAGTTTCCAACTGGCACGATAAAACGGAAGCCGTCTATGAATCCAAAATTGCCCCTCACGTCGATCACAAGACAGTTGAAGGAAGTCGGCGAGACTGTCCGGGACGAACCGGACTCTTGTCCGAGCCCGACGAGCTCGGGATCCGGTACATTGACGAGAAGACACAGTCGCCGGCGAAGCGGCACCGATTCCGACGGATCCGGGACTCTGAAGAGACATCATAGATCTGGAAACGCGACGCCGGTCAGTCCGGTACCGCCTGGCACGCCGGTGAGAGAGAGAACGAGCCCTATGGGATACAGCAGATCGGAGAGTCAGGAATCCAAGACACCTACGAGTCCGATGCAAGCGTGTATGGTGAGTTATATTAACGTAATTTCCATATTAATGAAAAGTTTTTCATGTACATGAAAAACTTTTTTGATATATCCCTTCGACTATTAATAATCTTGACGAGAAAAGGAGATTGAAATATTCGATATCTCTGAGGAACACAACTGAGTTTTGCGTTGCGCAGATGGATTCGATCACCTCGCTGCCGCCGCTGCCGTCGCCGTCGAGAGTCGTGGAGGAAGTCGAGTCCGACAACGAGCCGCTTCCGCCCCCGCCACCCGAGATGTTCCGTTCGAATCTCTCCCTGGACTCTCTGCCGCCGCCGCCGGCGCCCGGCGAGCTTCCGGTCTGCAACACGCCGGAACTCACGGGTTCCTCGTTGAGTCTCGTGTCGCTACCGCCACCGCCCAGTCCGCTGGTCGGCGAAACCGGAACGATACGTCGCGCCAGACCGAAGCAGTCCACCCCCACGAACTCTATAACCCCCGAAAGCACCCCTACGCACAATCCCAGGTCGCAGTCCAATCAGATGTACGTGAACGCGAACAGTGTCGCGCTGAACAGCAACTCGGTCCAGAACAGTCAGAATTACAACTCGAACACGGCGCCGCATAACGCGAACAGCACCGCCAATTCCGTATCCTCCCCGCATAGTTCCTATCCAGGATCGACGGCGAGCACGCCGACCTGTATCCCGAGCTCGCCCAACTTCGCGACGCCACCACCGTTCGTGCCGCCGCCGGCTTACGGCTCCCAGCAACAGCAGCAGCAGCAACACGTCAATTCCCAGAGCCTCGGCAGGCAGAACTCCAAGGTCGAACCGATGTACGCGAGTCACCAGCCCAACCACAACACGATCCAACCGATCAGGCCGAATCCTAACATGGACACCGTTCGACGCAGCGCTATGAAGCAGGGAAGCGGTCATTACGCGGCGCCGCCGTATCTGGCCGAGCTGAAAGCCGCCTCCAGTCCTCAACCGCAGCGCCGGGTGACCATTCAGGAACCGCCGACGTCGCCCAAGTCGAAGACCGGCACCGGCAAGAAGATCTCGTTCAATCTGCCGCCTCAACAGGAATCCGGTAGTCCAGCCTTGCCGCAACGGAAACCGACGCCGCCCAGGAGATCCGACAGCACCAGGCTCACGTCGCCCAAGAAACTCGCCGCGTCCGATCAGGCGCCGCCGGGCGACTTCCTGAAGGATCTCCAGCGGGTGATGAGGAAGAAGTGGCAGGTCGCGCAGAAGTGCAAGTTGGACTCGACGACGACGCCGCACGAGGTGCTCGGCTTCCGGGATCCGCCGCCCGCCGTGGCCGATTACAGGGAGACCAACGTGTCCAACTGGGTGCAGGAGCACTACGGCGCGGACAATCTTTACGAGAATGTTTACGCGACGGATCCACACGCCCCGGTCGAGTACGCGTCCAGTCCGGCCCGGCAACCGACCGTGAGATTCGCCGATGAGAATCGCAGCATGAACATCGTCAATGCGATCGCGGGTAAAAGAAGACCGCCGCCGCCGCCCCCGAAACGGGCCGAGACCACGCATCTCACCACCACTAGGGCGATGCACTGACAATAGCAGATAATCCAGCCCCATCCCGAGAGGCGATGGTACTGCTGTCTCTGCGGCTGGTGGAAGGAATGATGGAGGCGAAGGGATTACGTCTCCGCGATTACTTCTCATCCGTTCTTCCGGGACGCCGGGTATATATCGAATTCATTCGCTGCGCCTTGCTGTCCGGAGAGATCGTCGACCGGAGAGAACAGGTGAAGAAAAGGTTGTATAGTTTCGCTGCGTACTCTATGTTGATCAACTTTGGGAGAATGATGAGTTAGAAAGAAGAGAAGAAATTGTTCAGATATACGAAAATTAAAGAAGAGAATATTTATCGATTTCATTCTGGACGACTCTTTTCAATCATATTACAGTTCCATGGAAAGAACTGGATAGAATGATAGAAAATTTATACGAGTGTTGTCGATCAGAAGAAGATATTCAAATTACGAATAATGAGATTACAATCCTGACGGATTACAAAGGGGATGAATGTCGATGAACCGTCCTTACAGGAAGGTCTCTTTAACCTATCTAGCAGAGCTGCTGTTCGAAGCTAAATCGGAAGCCGAGTGATGTGAATGCTCTTTCGAGCCAAGCAACGAATTGAATCGAGTCCGCGACAGAGATTCGATCGACACACAAGGAATACTGCCGCACATACAAAGGATGTGATATAAATCGTAAGCTCGTGCATCCCTGAGGATTGCGCAGGGGAAACGAAAAAAAAAAAAAAATAAAAAAATAAAAAAAACGCACAATGCGCGCAAATCGAAAGGTCGAATCTTACGAATCGCGATTTCATGCAGAATCGCGAGTTTTTTTTTTTTTTTGTTACGCATATTTCATAACCGCTAACTGCCTCTGCGTCTGCGATTCTCTCAAGTATACTTGGATGTGTGATAAATAAAACAAAAATATAAAGTAAAAGAAGTAATCTAAATATAAAAGAAGTAATCTATATGTGCGGATGATCCGTTCGAATATTCTCAAGTTTGATTTTTGGCTCAAATCAGTGATCATCTCCGAATATAATTGTCCGGCATCTAATTTAATAATAATTTATTGAATTTTGATATTTGCTCTTCAAGAATATCGCAAAATATATATATATATATATATATATATATATATATATTTTGCGTATCTCTGATATGCTTGAAATATATATTTCTTCCAACAAATTTTTGTTCGTTTACTGTTTTTCGTTCTGAGATAAAGAGCTTACTTGAAGATTCGGATTATATTCCCAAAGATTACGATAACAACAGGAATATATAATTCTATTCTATAATGTGTAAACTGCAGCGCGCTCACAGAGGGAAAGTCGCCGCGAAGTGGAATTGATCTCAGTTTGGAGCCGGAAATGGATTTCTTCGGTTTTTTTTTTTTTCGCAGCGAGAGTGTTTTTACGACGACGAAAGAGAAGGAAAATACGAGAGATCAACTTCGTCAGGACCTCCTTCTTCATGCAACTATGCGTCCATTGCGATCACATCTCTTGTGCATAGATATATATGTATATAAACTGAGTAAATACGCGACGTAACGATAACTCTTCCTCGTCACGAGGAGACGCGAGATCTCGTTTTAATGCGTTACTTTTTCGTTCGACGACGGAGTGTAAAGCCGTCGGAGACATCGATCCGAGAGTCAGCTGAAGATAAAAAAAATGAGAGAGAGAGAGAGAGAGAGAGAGAGAGAGAGAGAGAGAGAGAGAGAGAGAGAGATGTCGAAATTCCCCGATAATTATCGATGGTCCGGAGAGAGATTTTAGAGTCCTGGATAGACAAAACACAAGTACTTTGAATACCTTAAATAGAGCCGCCGAGAGGAACAGTTGCGCGTATCAATTATCCGTATATTTATCTTGGCGGTTCTGTTTCTCATCTCGAGTATCCGATTTCTAGAATTGACCGTTGTCGACCGTTGCCGACCGGAAGGAGAAAGCGAACCTGCGCGTTTGAACCTGTGTGTTTGTCAAGATCGTCAATGACGAAGAACAATACCGTGCGTAGCTTCGCGTTTGTGATCACCGATGATGAATCTTCAGCAACGACTAGCCGAGGCCTTTTCTGAGGTCGCATGGCAGCCGATGTAGTTTTATATCTGGATTTGTATCACGTTTTTGACATACGCGCGAAGGTTTCCGTGACTTCTTCGATTTACGGAGAGCATCTGTATCGTCGAGTTTTTATATGTGTGTAAAAACCGCTCGAGAGAGCCCGTTCGCGCGTGCGATAATCAATCCGTAGAAAGTATTTTATAAGATCAAATTTTTTGATACACAAGAAATATATTTCGCCAATAGCTCTGTACGCGAGTATGTAGGAAATTCACACCTTTGTATAAGCGGTTTATCGAGATTTCGGGCCGAGACGAGAGCCGTCTCGGATTTTTCTGACTCTCATCTTCGCGATATTGCCAGGTTTTTTGCGAAGAATCAATTCGCGCGAATAATCACATCACGCTAAAAGCATGCGTGCGAGATTTTTCCCAATTTTCTAAAAAAAAAAAAAAAGTCCCCCGATTTTATAAAATATTTACACCGTATTTATACCACGCGACCGAATTTTTACCGCACTTTTTTCACGCCGTGCCTGTGCGCGAAAACTTTTCCACTCTTCAAGGAGATTCGCACGAGATCCTCGCAACCGATCGCGTTCTCTCGAGCGAGCACTGTAACACAATCGAATTACTTAAATAATAATAATAGCTGAAGACTAACTTTAAAGCGGAACCGTCGATATATGTGTGTGTCGATTTAATTGTATCTCCCGCACATATTACGCGCGGTTTAATCAAACTGAACCAATAATATATAAATGCATTTTTGAGACTAATATACCGAGAATATTTTACGGAGACTAGAAGACCTGAATGAGGATGACTTTTCATATGCGAAAATTTCGAAGGTATTTTTTTCCTTTTCAACGAGTAAGACGTTATCGGTTCTCCTGTGCTTGGACGAAAGATTCCAACGTATTCAGTACACTTTACGTTAAACTTTTTTTTTAAATTTTAATGTAATTTTATTAATTTTTTTTTTTTTAATTTAATTTGATGAAATATTTTTCTCCATGCATTGTAATGTTATTTTTCATTTTAATATAATATTTCGTTATTTATGTATGCAACACGCTGCGCTAATTTATTATCCAAGCGAACTGATATGGGACTCGTTGGGAATGCTGGCGTGCTTCTTTTGTACTCGTACAGTCCTTTTAAAGGAACTTTCGCCGAGCTGAGAATACAGAATCGAATCGCATTCTGAGCCAGGTAACTCTAATATTCGATGTGCGCATGCTGCTTAATTTTTGGAACGAAAGGGTCAATCGTTCTCTCGTTCGTTTCGAGTAAACAATTTTTTCACATTCGATTACAGCTCTCGAGATCAGTGCAATTGACCGAGAAAGGATATAAGCCGATATAAGAAACCTGTAGAGAACGAAATTGAAAAATCGCAATCGTGATATTGTATCAATTACTAACAGAGATAATAATATTTCGATTAATTGTATTTTCTTTCATAAGCGACATAACGTCTAAACGAAAAGTTAAAAACAATCTCTGTTTTGTTCAACGAGAACAGCTTCTACGAGCAGGTTTAAGTGTATACGAGACAAATGTTTAACCGATTGCGGTTTTTTTTTATTTTTTTTATTTTTCGAAAATAAGAACGGATAGGAAGTCGGCTCTGGTTATATTGTAGCGTACCTTTTCTGGTTTTATATACTCTAAGTTGTACGTATAGCTCTGTAAATATATTTGTAACGAATGGTACTGCGAGAGCAAAAATTGTTGTCGGCGTTACGTTATTTATGATGGAGAGAAGAAACGAGGGATCGCTTCTCGAGGATGTTGCGTTTCGCACCGCAAAAATCGATTCGATATAGCTTAACACTTAGACCTTAGATGATTGCAAGTTTCGGATATGTTCTTTGTGCAGGTGTGTTAAAAAGAAAAAAAAAAGAAATAAAATAAATTGCGACAATACCATTATTTCTGTGACTCTCGACGCCAGTTGTTTAGGTATGACTCTACCGGACGAACAAAGAAATGCGCAGCAGTTGAAATATATAATTATAGGTATTATATTCATGTTTTTATGTAAATAAATTTTTGGTATATTTCAATGATCGACGATTCGTTTTCTATTCCATTCCGTCCCCTCTATATATAATATGCGCCATATTCTTCGATATTTATTATAAAATAATACATTTAGATTGTAATATATTTCTCTCTTTCTTATAAATGATATATAGTATTCTCTCCTATACTCTATAAAATAAATTTCTCGATAGCAAAATTATTGTCGAAAAATAAAGTTTGTTTTGATACAATAATTTTATATAAGATTCTTAAATATATAATATATATTATAAAAATTACTAAAAAAGTACTGCAAAATTAGCTAATATTATACAATAATTTTATATAATTTTTTATAAGAATTAGTAAATGCCATTATTATTATTGTAATAATAACTAATATTAGCTAACAAGAACAAGAGTTTTATATATTTTACAGTTCTCAAAATCTCTTCCGATTTTACTAACCATTGATAATATTAACAGTTGATAAATGAAAAATTCTTACTTTTAATATAAATAACAATAGAACAAAAGAATTACAAAAAGAAAAAAAAATAAAAGAACCAGTGTTCTTCCAATAAAAAATATTTTTATGTTACACAATGTTTTTGCCATTTTTGATAAAACCCGATTATTATATTTTCGAAAATCCTAATTTTCTCACTACGTTAAAAATAAACGTTAGAAAAAAAACCTCTTTCTTTAATTTAAAAAGACTTTCAAGAGAGATTTTGCGGTTCTGACATTTCTCACGCGAAGTACGATGATATTTTCGCGCGACACTCTCTTTCCTTCTCTCTCTTTCTCCTTTAAGATTTCGAACCGAGTGCTCGCCCCTCTTCTGCCCCGGCGGCATATAAGTGGCAAAAAGGTGTGCGTTTCCGGTCATAAAAGTGCCTTAATAAAAAGCCCTCGTTTTTAATATTCTCAAACCGTATATGAAGGGCGGGACGTACTCGTAGATGCACATAAACTTTTCCACGGTATCGGATTTTTCCTTTCCCAAAATTCGTCATAACGTAAAACTAACTTTGATATATGTATATACATACTCTTTTTTTTTTTTATTATAATATATTAACGATAGTCCGCACTCGTGACTCATAACTCATCTGTCGTGTTCTTTGTTGGCGATCGACTCGCAATTAAGTCGCTCGATAAATTCGCGATAAGAGAGAGATCACGCGTTGAATCATCCGACCTCGAGATTCGGAGAAAAATCGATTAGCAGGCGGAATATGTTATCCGTATAAATGAGGCATTCATCGCTGCACATATTGTAGCAGGAAATGGTTAAAAAAAAAATAAAATAAAGAAACAAAATAAAAATGATATCGCTCGATGCTTGAAATTGAAAATATATATGTTACATTCTTTTTTTAATTACATCTCTGAATTATTTACACTTGGAATAAATTAACTACATATTTATACTCTTAACGGAGAAAAAAGTATTAAGAAAAGGGTGCAACTAAGTAAAATAGAAATTCACGCATATCATAATCTAATTTAATTCGTTACACGCGCGATCTTTAATTGATTGAATTATAAAAAAATAAATCGTGGAAACAAGGAAGCTTGTGTACGAATCGCGATATTTCTTTCGATATGATTTCTGACATTTATCTTTGACCTTTATTTCTACATCGTTAAATCTCGATTACGGAAGGCACATTATCAGCGGATCAGTTGCTGATAAAAATGATTCAATGGAGACTTAAAGTATCTATCTGCGTATGCCTTTACTATTATTTTATAATTCTCGATAGATATTTTGTTACCGAAAAAAAAACACGCAATCATTCTAACAGTCTAAACTCTATCGATATCAAATGTGTATCTGTTATCGAGATTTTTTATCTCAATTTACATTATTCTTTTTCTCTGTCTCTCTCTCTCTCTCTCTCTCTCTCTCTCTCTCTCTCTCTCTCTCTCTCTCTCTCTCTCTCTCTCTCTCTCTCGTATCTCGAATATTTCGAATTTAAAACCATCCAGAAATATTCTCACGGACTCACGGATATGTCAATAAGGATGTTGTTAGACTGATAAAGCCTATCTAAGTGTTAATTATTCTTGGCGGGGGCGGGGGAGGGGGCGGCTTTTTCCCGAAGTTACAGCAAAATACGCACACATGTATACATATGTGTGTATGTATATATATATATATATATTACGTTTTACTTCATAACACGCGGGGGAAGATTGACATAAATATATATATATACAAAATTGCCGGTCGCTCGAGAGAGCCGTGCGGGTACCGTTTTATGGGATTCTTTTTACGACTTATGCGACAGTCCTGCGTTCTACTTTGCGTTTACGTCATACGCGACCCTGGAGCGTTTACGCGCGCCGCTATTGCTTGAAGAAGGGGGAGGAAGAGGAAGGGAGAGCCCGCAGGAGATACGCGGGGGCTGTTATACACTTCTTTGCCGCGGCATCGAATGTATGTACATGTACATATGTATGTGTGCTCTTCTACCTCTCTGAAATTTCTATCTTCCTTGCTTTCCAAATTCTGTAAAAGTGTCCCACGTGCGCGCATAAAACGCTCCCCTCCACCCTTCGTCCCTCTCTCATTGCGTCACTCTGTCCGCGTTTCGGAGTCGTAATTCTAACGCGGTGCGCGCGATAAAAAAAGAATTGCATTAATAAAATATTTTTATATAGGATGTGTGTCTACATGTATATGTGTGAGGGAAGTGTGCCTAATATCGGACACATTTTTCAAGCCTCATATTTCGACAAGATCTTTTTTTAGAAAATAATAATTAAATAAGTCACGTGGTTTACACGGACTTCTAACTGTAATAAGTGAACAAAACTTTTTCGATAATATAATCTATTTTTTTTTTTTTTTTTTTTTTAAGTGGAAATGTAAAAAATGGTAATTTCCGATACTGGACATACACTGTGTTTCTAATATCGTACACCTAATTCTTAACTTTTTAAAGGCTAGATTATTGGAAAATTAACATTAATTTTAATTCATTAAAATTGTTTATTTAACTATTAATATATATAGAAAAAATCCAATTAGGAAATCTTTTAGAAAAACGTCAGTCTCATAAAAGTAGAATACAAATTTGGTAAATAAAAAAATTTGACTGTCCGAACGAGAATACAAAAGTCTACAACTTAACTTTTATTAATGAAATTAAAAGACTATAAATTACAGATATATATTAAGAAAAAATACCTTCACGTACCTTTTCATTGAAAACGCCTGCTTAAACACACGCAAAAATTTTTTCAGATAACCAAAACTGAAATAATTTACACCAACAAACTGACTCTCGTTCACATTCACAACTAGACTGACGTTATACTGCACAAAGGAGAAACAATTAAGACAGTTTCCAAGAAAGTGCAGCATTTACTAATAGAGAAATACAAGTGTACATTATTAGGAAGGTGTTCAATATTGGGCTCAGTTCCCCTTATATATTGACTGATCCAAAATTGCCGACATATATTCGAATACCACTAAAGGATCTTAAAGACGTAATTAACTTTAAGAGCTATAATCTTTAAGTTAGAAAATTGCTACGAGGCTTTTGACGAATTAACCGTAAATTTGAAAACAATTACGGATGCGAGCTTCAGATTTTATCTATTCTATAAAGAAAGTATGTATCTCAAACACACATCTGAGAACTCTACTTTTCCTTTCAATGCTCCTTTTCCAAAATTTACTGCAATTAAAACACAGTTGAAAACCTGAGAGTTATGATAAAAGTGTAAAAATTAAAGAGTTGCAGCTAATGAGAGCCTTGGAAACGCACAAAAAATAACTCAGAGATATTATATTATATATAATATATAATATATATAATGTATATTATATATTATATAATGAACGCGATAAAATAAGGAGGATTTTTGTTCGTAAGTCGCAATAAATGAACGATACACGAGGTTCCTGATGAATTCACGATAATATAATCCTCGAGGAAGGTCGAAGAGAGAAAAAGAAAGAGAGAGAGTGAGTGAGATAGCCGAGAGGCGGTGACGGCGGCGTCGTTCCCATCGTCTTCGACCTCGGCATCCCCGCGAAGACGAGCTGGAGGACGAGAGGAGGACGAGAGGAGGACGAGAGGAGGACGAGAGGAGGACGAGAAGAGCGTAGCCACGCGTAGTGGAGCGTTTGAGCGACCCGCTTTCCAGGAACACGAGTGTAAATCACGATTTTATTGCGGATAATTTTACGAGGAGAGAGAGAGAGAGAGAGAGAGAGAGAGAGAGAGAGAGAGAGAGAGAGAGAGAGAGAGTCGAGGTCGCCGTCGCCGTTGACGACGACGACGAGTCTCACAGACGGGCTACCTTAAGCTCGTAATCGCGTCACTTGCTCAAGGAACGCATCGGTCTCGTCGCGCCGCGAGATCGTTAGCGAATTAGCGCGGTGAACGAGGTGACCTGGGCAAACTTATCCGAAAAAGGAACGATCGGCTTCTCCTGTATAAGATAAGAAGGGAATGGAGAATAGTAGAGGCATAAGCTTGTTCATTTTTACTCTTCTTGCACGATTCTTTAATGCAGTTTTGAAGGAAAGAATCGAGTGCATATTGAGAGAAAGAAGATGCATTTTTTAATACTAGTAGTGTCAAAACATATTTTTATTAAACTCTTTTATGTGGAAAATAAATTTATTATAAAAGATTTTGACCTTTCCAATTATATGCTGTCTTCTTTGAATAAAAAGGATATTTCTTTAATAAAATCATGTATATATAAAATGTATATTAGTAAAGTAATATACGTAATGGCTCAGTATATGATGTTCAATCTGTCATGCCAGAAACTCAAGATACATTATACAGTGTAACAAAAAAAAAAAAAAAAAACAAAAACAAAAAGAATAATTATTTTGATTTGTCAATTTTTCTATTTTGAATTTGTCAATTTTGACATCAGATTTGTATTTATATCTATCTGAAAAATCCTTAAGTTTGAATAAACATTGAAAAATTACAAGGAATGATGATCCTTTTTTTTATTTTTGGAAAACAATTAATTTTGTTAAACTGTGTTATTATATATATATATATATGTATATATATTGCAGATATCATCTCTCACATATAATCCCTTTCAATTTTCGACAAAAATGCTTGTACAAAATTTAAAATTTAAAATATAAAAAGCGAAATAACGAGATTAGAAAAATTGGGAGAGACCTCGAGCTTATTTTTCCGCCGTATTTTATCGATCTCGCGAATGAGTTCGTATATCCGGCGGCAAAAGCGGATCAATTAAATTTGATTACCCGAAAGTTCCTTTTATATCATCAGCATAAATTCGCAAAACACCTTCGATCTCTGACGAAGCTCCGGATCGCGCTTTTGATACTCTATATACGTCACGCACAATTTCGATATCAAATGTCACTTCTTGTTTCCGTCTCCTCCTTCTACTCGGCGGAAACCGCGTTTTACGATCGCCCATACGCAAGACGTTTTACCGGAATTAAGATTCCGGGATGGAAAAGCGAAGGGGGGGGGGGCGGGGGGTGAATGCCCCGAGCACGTCTGACACTTTAAGCATCCCCTTAAGTCCGCGATAGCGCGGTAAATTATTCCGGCGCGACGCACGTCGCTCCTTATAAACGCCTCCATTTACATATAGGCTGATTTTACAACGGGCAAAAAAAAAGCGCGCGTTTTACATTACTTCGTCGTAAAACTTAACACGCGAAACATCTTCGCGCGGAAAATGCGAGGAAGATGTCGCGCGCACTCTTTTACACGCGACAAGTAATAATAGTTCATATGTCGAACATCGAATGCTTTAATGATGGATGGAAGACTCGATGAATTCGAGCAGTCGATAGAATTTTGCGAGAAGGGGAATCAACCTATAATGATACCTATTTTTTTATTTTCTTTTTTTTTTGTCGGAGAAGTAAGATAAAATCCAGACCGAGCAAAACACACACGGACACGTCAGAATTGAAGTGAACTTTTTCCGGCGCCAACGCCAGTTGTCACCTTTTTCTCTCGTCTTATTACGTGTGTGAAACAGTAAGTTAAAAAAAGAAAAAAGTTGTGACCAGCTTTTAATTTAGGATCCTTCCGTCAAGGATCTCAGCGACCGCAGGAATGTCGGTCAACGTGCATCGCTCATGGAGGACCGCTGGTGGTCCCAGGCTTTATCAGGGCCCACGCTTTGTGACCTTGAAAGCGACATTATTCGTCAACATTATTCAGCGACTTCCTTCTTCATCGTCCGCGAATTTCACGGTATAGATGCCATTTCGGTGCGTAATGCGATACTTCAAATTCAACGAGCGAACTTTAAGAACCTGTTCGCGTTTTATTACGTTTTTACCGCAAAAATAATAGATAATTTTTATCCACTTTTATTTGAAACTAAATTAATTATTCATCGTATTCGATATAAGATTTTAAGTAAGGGATACTGAGCCCAATATCGTATACCTTCATTAATATTTCATTAATAAAAGTTTACCACTTAACTTTTATTAATTAATATGGCGTTCGGACAGCCATATTTCTTACATGAATACTTGCATAATATCGTACATCCATTGATATTTAAAAATATGTAACTTTAATTTAAAATGTAATCTGTCATTAATTTTAAATTTTAAATTTTGTATTATTTTGTAATTTATATTTTGTGTATGAATTGCAATTTATCAAAGTGTGCTATTCTTATGAGAATGATGTTTTTCTAAAAGATTTTTTCTATATGTATTAAATATGATAATTAAATAAACAATTTTGATGAATTAAAATTAATGTTTCTTTTTCAATAATCTAGCCTTTAAAATGTTAAGAACGTAGTGCGTCCAATATCGAAAATTACCATTTTTTACACTTTCACTTAAAGAAGAATGGATTATATTATCGAAAAAGTTGTGTGTGTATTTACTTATTACAGTTAGAAGTCCGTGTAAACCACGTGATTTATTTAATTTTTATTTTCTAAAAAAAAAATCTCGTTTAAAAATATAAACCTTTAAAAATATGTCCGACATTAGGCACACTTCCCTTAATTGTATGTACACAATTAATAATAAGCAGTATCAACATTTTTTATAAATAGAAATAAATTGAAATCAACATTTCTCGATCAATCCGGCGCGTGTTCCCGATCAAAGATCCGCGGGAAGAAACGAGGAAGAAGTCAAAGTGTCGCTTGGGATGAACGTAAGATCAGCGCAAGGCGAGACAGGCGCTCTTTGAGAGAGTGCCGAGTCTCTTAAAGAGGATGTATGGGATTAAGATAATAGTCTCGAGAGAGGGAAGGAACTCGGAAGAGGTGGAGAAGGCGGAGAAGCAAAAACGAGCGATATGATGTGGGTCAAAGTCTTCGGGACTGGGTCGCCACCGTTGGGTTCCTTCGTCGTGGGTCGAGAGTCCCTCGCAAGGTTCTTCGGGATCGACCATGCTCCGCCCGCCTCTGGAAGAGGTGGTTTCAATTCCCACGACGACGACGACGACGACGACGACGACGACGACGACGACGACGTCGTCGGACTTCCGATATACTCATGAATGCCGCCAATGTTACGGCCGGAAGTTAGAATGATTCGTCGTAATTCGACTAATGCGATGGCGAGCGAACCTTTATCGCTGTTACTGAACCTTTATGCTTATTTTTGACAAGGCGCCACGTGGTTTAAAAAAAAAATTAAATTAGTAACATCTTGATAGGTGTTATTGAATTCGATTGAGGGCCTAAAAATCGCCGTCATTTATCTTGCGAAGAGTCTAGAGTCGCGAAATGATTTCGCCGCGCTCTCTTCGGGAGAGAGAGAGAGAGAGAGAGAGAGAGAGAGAGAGAGAGAGAGAGAGAGAGAGAGAGAGGAAATGAAATCTCGCGTAGCTCTGTGACAGATTCATTACAGGATGATATCGCGGAGTCGAAGGATGAGAAAAGAAACGACGGGGTAGTTTTGGGCGATGACCGATGATCCGTGGGGTAGGTTCTCGCCTCTCCTTTTCATTTTTCTCCCTCATCCGCCGCGTGCCATCCTCCAACAGGAGACTCTGTTATGTCCTTAATAAGATAGCGCCGTCAGGACTATAACACGTTTCAATCCTAAGAGAACAGATCTAGGCTGGAAATCGCGAAAGATAAGAAATGCCTGGTAAGTTTCTCCTTCGATGGGCATTTATCGGTCAATTTCTTTACCTCGACAAGTACAATTTTTCAACGAAAAGTGGCTGTTCCTCTAATCTTTAAGCAAGCTTCTTGAAAGTTACGTTAAGAGGTCCAAACTTAATCTTTTTTCTCGACAAATTGTGAGTTTAAAGAGTGTGTAAACAGATGATAACTGCACGTTATTTATTTCACTTTAAGCATATTATCTTTATCTTAATTAGCGACTTGATTATTCAGATATTTATAATGTCGAAAAATAAAAAAAATGTTTATTAAACAGAAGTTTATTCAAATATCGCTAGAGAAGAAACTCGTAACATATACTTTGTGTGTTTCATAATAAGTAAAATTAATATACGGATTTCTCTTAATTAATTTCTCATAATATTATTTATCTACAGCGGAAAAAGAGTTTCCGTCCTATCTTGTACAGTAAATAAGCAAGAGAGATTAACATGGAATTTAATTAACTCCTCGTAATATTATTTATCTCTAGATGAAAAATTTCTGAAAACTCTAATGATTCCCCATATCAATAGTAATGACGACTGGTCGTAATTACGTTAATTAACTTATCATATTCAATGAAACCGGCGCGCGGCACACAGTTGAGCACGCAATGCAAACTTCGTCTATTCGCGGGAAAGCCTGAGCTTGCAATTATCAGCGTGGAAAATAGAAAGGGCGGGGATGGGGGGAAGAAGGGGGAAGAGAACCGCGGACCTGTTCCGGCGCGGCCGCGAAATTTCACTTTCCACCCTTTCCATTCTCGGCCAACGCTACACACCGCGCGCACATTCTATCCTATCTTCCAGCGCTATAAATTAATACTAATCTCGGAGCGAGGGCCGCTCTTCCTAGGAAGAGCGGCCGCGAAGGGCGGGCGAGGTTGGATTTATTGGGATTCGAGTAACTCGCTGCGACGTTATCGTCGGCTTCTTCCGGTGCACCGGCCGTAAGTGTCGTCGTTCCGAATTGTAGAGTACCATGTTCAAGGTCGCGTTGGAAGAGCAAGGTCGCAAGGTATGTGAGATGTTCCATCTAACAAAATGTCAAAAGTGCCTTGACTTTCAAGCGGATAATTTGGATAATCCTTTTATACAGGAAATATTCTTGAAGAAGACGAATCTTGTTTATAAACAAGAAATATTACAATTATTTATTAAATAATTGAATCTCTCTTTACTTTATATAAATATTTTTTCTTTAAGAATGTCTCCTCACTTTTTCGGAAATTTATCCAAATTATTAGCTTTCCTTCTCTCGCATAATGATTATTTAATTAGTAAGAATTTTATTAAATTAATAATTATAATATATTATATCTTTATACGTATTGAACTATAATATAATAATTATCATATATTGTGTTAACATAATTATTTTAATTAGAAACTCAACTCATTTCATAGAAGTTTAAAGTCACAAATAATTATAGTAAAAGAAGCAGACGGTATTTATAAAAATATTTCGAAGTTCACATACATCATTTTTGATATTAAAATAGTAGGGAGTCAATAAAAATAATCCTTCTGCATTAAAATATCGTTGATTCATAATGCACGAAACTATGAAGATACAAAGTTTTCGACGAGAAACAATTTTGTTACTCTATCCGGGGAAAATTTTCAAGCTCGTTTCCAGCTAAGGTCAGAAGACGAGTGGATGAGCACCGCTGAGCAGCGTGTCTAACGTAAGAGAAGGCGGAGGTGGAGGAGGTGAGAGTGAACGTGCGTAGCCAAGGGGGGGTAGCTCGGGCAAGCCGGACTTCGGGGTCCTCCACCCTCGCTTCCCCCCCCCCCGTCTCCCCCTCCCCCCTTCGGCAACCCACCTCGTGTCTACCTCATCGCCATCCCTCACATCTATCCCTGCCTTCTCCCGCACTTTCTCGTTCGTCTCTTCCTCCCTCGGTCTCTCGGCGACCTCCAGGAACAGGCAGGGGTGGCTTCGCGACGAGGCTGGAGGAGAGACGAAAGAGGTGGTCTTGGGGGAAGGAGGAGGGAGGGGGGGGGGTTAAGTCTGAGCCTAGATCAATACTCGCATCTCTCCTGCCGGCTGGACCAGGCCGGACATTGCGTTCCGAAGCTCACCTTCTCGCCGATATCCACCAGCCACCCTTCCTACGAAACCTCGTACACACCCTCCACCTCTCTCCTTCCTTCCTCCCCCCTCCCCTTCCTGCAGCTGCTGGTCCACCCTTCTCTTCCTTCCTTTCCGCCTCGTCGCGGCGGCCTCTTGGCCGGCCAACCCTCTCGGCGAGAACCCTCGCGATTTGCATCCGCCGAGACGAGCCGAGGCTTTTTCGCAGGGAAGAAAATTTTTCAAGTCTCGCGCTCCGAAAGGCGCTCTTACGATGGATCTCGCCGATGGATCCGACAAAGTTGTTTCCGCAAAGTGCGATTATAATATTTAGCGGGGTGAAAAGTTCAGAAACGAGGAATTGTGCAAATTTCTTTCATATATTCTTGCAAAAAATGTCAAAGAAATTTGTTTTTTCTGCAATATAGATATTGCAAACTTTCTTTTAGATTTGCCGATTAATAAATAATCGGAAATGTTGCTAAATTGTTACAAGATATATCTTCTCTCGGAACATACACATAAGTCGCACATGCATTTATTAATATGCATGATGATAAAGCAGTAGTTTATTTTATACTTTGCCAATCTACGTTATCGAATGCGAGTGGCAAAATACACAAAAAAAGAAAATTAATTTATTTCAACGTATTTCGCAAAAAAAAATTATGCACCAATTCTCGCTTCTGACGTCATAATTCGATACAGAGTGCCGCAGTGAGAAGAGGTTTGAAGTGCTTCATAAAACATATGTGACATATGTCTCGCGCTCCATTTGAAAATTATGGCCAGTATCCTCGGGTCAAAAGGAACGAATCCCTTGCTTCCAGAAACAAGGCTGGGGTCAGCTTTCTCAAAGCCACGGAGAACCACTGCACGTCGGTCAATTTCCCCTTAGTTTCGCCTCCCGCACTGGAAGGAAGGATGGCCGCTCGCCTTCTCGAATACATCCGTAACGTTCTCTACGTGTCCGTAAACGTACGCATAGAAGAGAAAGAACGGGAAAGATAGAGACGATCGAGGGGGAGAGAGAGAGAGAGAGAGAGAGAGAGAGACGCGTATTTACGAACACGCGCGCGCACGTGGTCCCGAGAAAATTCGACCGGTCGGACCATTTGCATGCTCGTCTTTTCCCGATCTCGGATATTCCCTTCTTTCGAATTCCGTCTACGATGCGGTCGTCCAATAACCAAAAAAATCTCTCACCACACTTCCACCCCCTCGCTCCGAGAGAGAGAGAGAGAGAGAGAGAGAGAGAGAGAGAGAGAGAGAGAGAGAGAGAGAGAGAGAGAGCTTGTTCTCGGCCACCCGATATTCAGTCGGCGAGAATATTATTCACGCCTAAGATAAAAGTATCAGACGGGATTCTCACTCGGATCTTCGCCGATGCCAAAACTCAATCCCTTCCACTTCAATTAGGAGCGAATTGTTAATTCTTTCAAGATCATCAGTCTTATTCTGGAAACGTTTTTGTGAAGATAATTCCTTTCAATAAAACTGTGTTATACTATTCAAGAATATACAAAACTGAAAAATTTACGATTAAAAAAAAAAGTAGTTTATTTATATCTCTTAAATTTTCTATAAATTAGAATTTAAAATGCTTATAAAATATTTCATAAATATTATTATATATGTATTATTTAATCTTTTCATAAATATATTTTATATAAATATACATATATATTAATATAAAAAATATATACATATATAATATTTTTATATGAATTATAAATTATTCTATAAGATTTTTCATAAATTACGTTTCATAAATTTCTAATCAAATAAAAGGAATTAATAAATTTTATGATTTCTGAAAAATTTATATATTTCTAATCCTTAATCCTTAAGTTTTTTGAATGTCTGTCTTGTTTGAAAAGTATCCACAAGATAATGTTTGTGATTTTTTAATAGAATTCTGTGTCAAAAAAATTTCATTTAAAAGAAGTCTTCAACTTTAGCAGAGAAAAATATCTTTATCGTTAAAATGTAATTATATCAAACTTGTTAAATACATTATACGTTAAATTTTTGTAATATATTTAGAGTCTAACAATAAGAATTATTTATAAATCGAATATGTGGAATAATTATTACAATTAATCTTAGCAGTTACTTTCACTCATGTAATCATATTTTGCAAGATGTTTTGACAGACTTTTAATTCGCTAAAGTGCAAATGTCAACCGCTCCATTTTAATGCAGATGTGCGAATATATGAACGGTAAATACACATATTATTCTGAAAAAACGTCTGAGTGAGAGCTCAGTCTCTGATACACTCGTTTGTCCGGTCCGCGATAAAAAGCGTGAAAATTGACAGTCTGCGGAAGAAAGCTAAAGGACTGATTAACATTCCTTAGATATATGTGTGTCCGACGCAAATACAAACGTAATTGCGTGCATTGACGAACGACGCGCTATTACTGCAGCTTGCATACAATTTATGCGACGTGCAAATGTGCAAAAGAATCTCTGTGCAATTCATCTTGGCGAGCACAATAGAAGAGAAGCAAATATCAATGCAAAAAGATCTGATCGTTGAATCTGAATACAGAGATGCGAATAAGTTAAAAAATATTTTGTTTCTACTAATACAAATTATTCCGTTAAATGGAAATCATTTTTTACGCACTTGTTTCTTAGCTAATTAATTATATCAAAATATTACTTAATTATGTAAATATTAATTATATCAAAATCTTTACTTACAAAAATTATTTATTAGATATACGATCAAAAATATAAATAAACTTTATTTTATATTAATAGATAAAATTATTTATTAAATATACGATCAAAAAGATACTCTTAGAAATATTATTTATTAGATATACGAGATTAAATTTCATTCATCTGACATAAACGCGTATAATAACGTAGTTTCAAGCTGTGAATCTATTACACAGCGTATGTTATTTAAAATGTAATCTAAAATTTTCTAAATGACGATGGAGCGAAATATTTATCTGGGGGGTTATTGCAATTCTTTCTATTATTAATTAGCATTATTGTTATTTTAACTATATTTTATCGTCGTTAAATTAGTATCATTGTTATTTTAAGTATATTTCTATATAGTTATAAATTACAACTATATTAACTATATTTTAGCTATATAATACGTATCAGTATTACTCTTATTTAAACTATATTCCATCGTCGTTAAATGAATCTGTTTAAACAGGAAAATTGATTTTGCGGAGGAAACTCGGGGAGGAAACACCAGGTTGGCCACCACTGTTCACTTTCTCCGGGCGAGAGAACCCTTTAGCGTCTCATCCCCCTTCGGCTCGGCACCGGCAATCCGACTCACTCTCGCTCTCGATTCGCTCTCACTCACCTTCCCCCTTGAGCCCAACCGCCCTTCTCCGTCTCTCACCCTCCCGGCGTTGCACCCTTCTACATCAACCCTCGCCCGGCGTCTTCTCCCTCCTTCCCTCTCCTCGGAGGCAAGTGAGAGTGGACCTTGGTCCAGCGCTGAATCGACCCTCTTTGCAACCCACCCCCGTTCTACCCCGCGCGCACCCCCGCGCGATTCCACGCGTCCGCTCGCTCGTTCCTTCCTTTCCACCCCCGCCGCCTCCGCCGTCGACGACGACGACGACGACGACGACGACGACGACGACTCCTCCGCACGTCGCCGCACCCTAATCCCCATCTCGAAGATAGGTCTACCCTCGAAACTCCGTATCGATTGGCAGAAGCGTCGCCAGAGAGCGCCACCTGAAATCACCCCCTTATGTGGTTCTCGCTCACTTCCTCGACTGTCCCTAAAATTTCGAGGAAAGCGCGCAAGTTTTTCGGTTTCTCGCCCCGCTCGACGAAATACATCTCGCTGAATTTCTTTCACTGCTAACTTTGGAAAATTTACGTTTGCGAGAAATTATCCCAGTTTGTTTCTTCTGTGAAATTAATAACAAGTGTAAGTATGATAGAAAAATTATCATCTAAGTCGGAAAGTTGATTATCAGATCAGTAATGAATTATTAGAAAACGTAATTTATGAAAAATCTTATAAAATAATTTATAATTCATATGAAAATATTATATATATATATATATATATATATATATGTATAATATATATTTATATGAAATATATATATTTATGAAAATATTAAGTAATGTATATATTAAGTAGTATATTTATGAGAAAATTAAATAATACGTACATAATAATATTTATAAAAAATTGTATAAGCATTTTTTTTAAGTTCACAAATTGATAGAAAATATAAATAAACTACTTTCTTAATCGTAAATTCTTCATAATCGATCTAATAACAGCGCGAAATTGGTTGCTAAAATTAACTATGAAAAACTTTACTAATTTTTTATTCTATTATACTTAATTATTGCGTTTCTCTCCTCACCCTCGTGGATCCTAAGCCAATTCAGTCTCATTCATTAAATCTTGCTACATTCGTGACTGTATTCGGAGAGACGTGTATACATTTGTCTGATACTAATTCGCGTAGCGTCCTCGTTGCAGGCAGATTCTGGCAAGCAATTAAACGGTGTTGCGGGCAACTTTTCGCGCGCGAATTTTCACGTGTGGCCAGTGCGGCTAGTTCGGGCAAATGTTGGGATAATTGGTGCGAATCATGCGAGGTACTGGCCTTTTATCGACGACCGAGACTCCTCACTTGCGGGCCTCAAAATGCCAAGAATGCGGCCGTCGCGGCATTCAATTTTAACGACGGAATCGCAAGAATGTCGCAAACAACATAAACGCCGTAACACGAAGCGCGTCCTTCGTCATTTTATCCGATATTAGTGAAAATATGTATTACGCGCGGCGAAATGTTCCTCAATTGTAATAAAGATTAAATAGAGAGAACACGAAAGAGAGAGGAAGAGAATTTTTCTGTTAAAATTTTTCTTGAGATCCTTCGTCCGAAAGAATACGCTGCATTTCTTTACGTGACTAGTGTAATCTTTTATCTTTCGGTTTAGTTTTGTTTTCATTCGCAAAAATCCCTCATGTAAATATTCAGAATACGGATTACCGGATTTTGTTGAGATCTGGACGGACAGCGCTTTGTGTAATTCGTTCGCTTTAAAATTCATGCTTTTATTTACGAAAAGAGTACATTGAGGAAGATTGAAGAATATAAAGTATCGTATCGTCTACGTCTCACGTTTGCTTAACCGCCTTAACTTTAACTACCTTTATGAAGGCCCACCCGGAATTTATCTAGAGAACTGTCCAGATTAACGATCACGCTGACATTACAGATATACAAAAAGACCTATATTAGAAACATTATTAAATTCATTAGTCGGTTTTACTGCGCGCCGACGAGAGCAGGTAGATCGTCCGCTTCCAGCACAAAGTAGCGTTTCGCATTGACAGCGGTGGAAAACACACCCGCTCGTCAATATTACGAGAGTCGAGTATAACGCGAACCCCCCCCCCCCCCCCACTTCCGGTCGAAGGAATATCACGCTGCCGATACATTACGCTCGCGAGTAATGATTCGTTCAGGTGGTCATTAAAAAAAAAAAAAAAAGAAAAGAAAGCAATTAGCGTCGGACGCGTTTGATCGCGTCGTAAAATCGGCCGCGTCCCGCCCCCCTTTAACCCCCCTCCGCCCCCTCCCCTCTTTAGGGAGTCCCATTCGCCTCTTCTGCTTCTTCTTCCGGCGCGGCAGTTAACGAAAACGGCAATTTAACAGCCGATAAAGTACGTCCTCTCCCCGTCTCGTGGCCGGACAGAGGATAGATAAGGCTTTCTGATGGCGTCCCGAGGATAGGAAGAACGTTATGACGAATTAGGCCACCCTCGCACCCGACGGAAAAAGGGAGAGGAGAAACCTACCCTATCCCAACGAGAGATATGTTCGGGGCGTCGTTAGCTAGGTCGATGGGCGATTTATTTGATGCCTGTCTGAGGCCCGAAGGTGATGCGTTACTACTGTGTGTGCTTAACGAGGTAAACCCTTCAGTCGCACGAATCCCCGGATTGACCTCCGTGATTCTGACTTCAGGTTTTTGGGGTTGGCGACTGATGTCGCGGACATCAGAATAAATTCTAATCCTATAATGCTCTTTCCTTTTCATACAAGTCATATTAAATTAAAGCTAATGATGTGTGATGATAATAATAATGATGATAAAAATTATAGATGTGCATATAACAGAAAAGAAGAACAAGCTGTACTGAAACAAGTAAAAAAATATGAAATTATTTAAAAGCGATCCTACATGCGTATCGTATTCCAAGACTAAATTTAAGCGATACATATCGTAATGCGCCTATTTCACAAAAATTTAATTATTTTTACTTTGATTATTTGATTAGTCTTATTTAATTATTTTTAATTTTTATTTATTTATTTTCTTTTGTATTAATGTTTAATCCGACACTCTGCCAAGTTTGTTTTAATAATCATCGATCGTTATAGTATAAAGCGCGTTACATTTATCTAAACACGAGTAATGATTAAGAATATGATAAGGAGAGAGAGAGAGAGAGAGAGAGACAGAGAGAGAGAGAGACAGAGAGGCAGAGAGAGAGAGAGAGAGAGAGAGAGAGAGAGAGAGAGAGAGAGAGATCGAGTTCTAAAGCTACATTTTTCATTCATTTCTAATTTCTAAAAAATGTGTATATTATAAGTCGCCTTTGAAAGACGTATCTCGATGCAACCGCAGTCGAGATGTAGCGCTCTCGAATCGTCTGACGTCTGCGTTAACTCTATTTGAGATTTTAAAATTCAATCTGAATTGCTGATTATAGGCGGTTCTCTCTGTGCGGAGGTTCGCGAGGATGAGGAGAAGATATTTAGGGAAAGAAACGAGACAGAAAGGGAGTGTTCTCTTTGTGACAGGCTCCCTCTCCGAACCTCGGCAGATCAAAAGAATCGACTCCGCACTCGATCGACTTTTCGATTGAACGTTCTTAATCGTACGGAATCTGATTCTGTCCATTCGTCTAGTGCGCGAAATTTTCCAATTAATGAGATATCTCGATTATAAATTCCTACGAGAATCAACTCGCATATTTAACGTTGATTGTGTTCTTTGATATTTTCCAATTTTATTTATAGCTAATCTTTTACAGAATAAAAGAAATTTTATTTTAGCCCTTTGAATTTATCTTTTTTCATTTACTTAATTTATTTAGAAGTATAAAAAGTATTGGGTAATTTTTCGATACTTTTTTGCGCTTATCTTAAACCTTCACAATTTCCATACCTTTCACGAAAAACATATAGCGTCTGATTGAGCCTTTAATAATTTTGCTCGCTATATTGAAAAAGTTTGCCGTAACAAAAATGAATTTGATACTCGCAGTTGACAATCGTACGCCACATAGAACGTAAAACCGTTAAAGATTCCGATATTGTAATAATCCGCGAATTATTGGCACGCGAAATGCAAGGAGAACGACGCGCCTTGTTTTAACAATTTCGTTTAACAATACGTACAAAGCGAGACACTCCGCGATTACATCGTCGGAGCTTCCTCACGCGAGAGCCCGATATCTAGGAAATTATCCCCCGTAATCGTTACTACTCCCGTCATCCCCTACGGTCGGTAGTAAATTCTTGAGAACCGACCAAGAGGTGTCGGCCGATAACGACCGGCCGTTTAGCGGGCGTATAAATGAAAAAGTGAGAGTTTCGCACACACCGCGACTGGAAGCTCGTAATTCTGGAGCGCACCCCCATCGGACTTCTAATAAATGCCATAAGCCGTTCGCTCGAGAGAGCGAACATAATTCACCCCGCCCTCCCCCCTTCCACCCCCCCCCCCCCTTTCCCCCGTGTTACGTAAGCGCATACACACACGCGCACGCGTAATCCAATAAACGCCTGCGCGCACGTGGTGTCCCGCTCCTTAATAAATTTGCCCAATAAATCGCGTCAATGTAATGCGACAGTTACATAATCGTATTTCAATCAGTACGCGAGGGACGGAAGAGAGGTCTGGATCTCGATATCGGTAGCTTGACGGAATATTCGCGAGAGCGTTCGCAATCTCGAATATCTAGCTCGTTCTATAAATTCTCGATGCCGTCTTTTTTCACAATATGTAACTGTATATGTATAATGAGAGAAATAACGACATAAATTATAATTGAGATAATTCTTGACAGATATGTATTCAAAAAATAATGTTTTTCTTCAAGAAGCCAAAATGATCTGAATATAATAATAATATATTCACACAATAATGAATAATAATTTAATAAATTTTCTCTATGTTGATAGTTTCTCTATGTTGATTAAGATGCAGAGATCCAGAGATATCAGAGCAGGAAGATCGAGAAGAAAAGCATATATAGTGGCGTAGCTCCAGATGACAAAGGTCTCACCGCTACGTGACTCCAATGTCGGAATTACGAGCAGAGTTTGCCTCGTGCCAAGTAGTTGTATCAATATATGGCCACTTCTCTCGATCGCGGGAAAATAGTTGTACGTTCTTGGAATCGGACGCAATCCATTCGCAGGCATTACTTTCGCTATTCCGAAAATCCGGAAGCCTTGAAGTAAAAAATTCTATCTCTCGAAAAAAAGGAAATATATATATATATATATATATTTTTTTTTTAAGCAGATCTTTTTTCGTCCACGTGACTCCTAAAAATCTAGATTGTTCAATGAGCAAAAGATAAATATCATAATTGAAACGTCGTGATTAAATTATAATATTATATGTTATGAAATAGAGTATCATTATTAGTGATTTGAATCATTTCCTATCCTCAATCGGCGACAGAATATAAATTTTGCTTTTATGTCTCTTATATGCTACGACACTTTATAACATCGCTAGATCGCTCATCGAAGAATCTTAATTAGGATTTAATTTTTATATTTTTTTCGAGTCAAGTGGGCAAAAGAACCGTTTAAAAAAATTTGAAACTTTGATGTAACAATTTGTTTCCTTAATACCGACGAATGTCATGACACACTTGTCAGAACGAATACATATAGATTGTGGACAATCGTTCAAGCAGGATCGGATTATAAAAGTGCGACCACGAAAATATTTGCCCCGCTCTCGCGACACAACGACTTTGAATGACTTTTAACTCGTTTTTGGATCGAAAATGGCACTTTTTCGTTCTCCGAACGGTTCAGTATGCGGCCGTTCAGTATGCAATTATCAGCTCCGTTATTAAATATAGTTTATGTTAGGTCCGGAGATCACAGTCGGAGAGAGAAGAAAAGAGAGGACGTTCGTTAGTTAGAACGTTCCGGGAACTGGATTTTAATGGGCGCATAGAATTTCGTGTGAGATGTCTCGAGTCCGCGTGGACGACTTTACGACTCCTCGTTTCGGCTTCGGCACGTCAACTTGGCCCGACCGAGTAATTAAAATTGATGCCGCGTTTAGTGAATGTAAATCGAACCTCTGTCCCCTCGCAAGTGTGACGCAATACTTATTTCGGAAGATAAAGGGAAAAAACTGTTGCTGCCAAACTCGTGCTGTTTTTTTCTCTCGCGCAGAAGAGGCAGCTTCAACAGATCGTATCTTAATAATATGCATATCTCTCAATTATATGTATTATTTTTACATTTTTATAAATATATATATAAGGGAACTAAGCCCAATATTATACGCTTTTCTAATATTGTATAGATACTTATATTTCTCTATTGATAAATGCTTCACTCTCTTGGAAACTGTCTTAACTGCTTCTCCTTTATACAGTATAACAAGTTAGTCTAGTTGTGGAAGTGAATAAAGTAGTCAGTTGTCAGTTTGTCGGTGTAAATTATTTCAGTTTTAGTTATTAAAAAAATTTTTGCATATGTGTGTTTAGACAGGTGTTTTGAATAAAAAGGTACGGATAAAGTTTTTTTTTTTTTTTTAACATATATGCAATCTGTAAGTTAGAGTCATTTAATTTCATTAATAAAAGTTAAGTTGTAGATTTTTATATTCTCATTCGGACAGCCATATTTCTTACATGAATACTTACTTAATATCGTATAAATATGCGTGCGACGGCTGTATACATCCACTGATATTGATATTTAAAAATATGTAACTTTAGTTTAAAATGTAATCTTTTGTAATGTATTATTTTGTAATTTATTTGTATTTTGTGTTCAAATTGTTATTTACAAAAATTTGCTATTTTTATGAGACTGATGTTTTTCTAAAAGGTTTTTCTTACTTGGATTTTTTTCTATATGTATTGATAATTAAATTTTAAACAATTTTAATGAATTAAAATTAATTTTTTCCAATAATCTAGCCTTTAAAAAGTTAAGAATGAAATGTATGATATTAGGAACATAGTGTGCTCAATCGGAAATTACTTTTTACACTTCTACTTAAGAAAAGAAATGGATTATATTATCGAAAAGGTTTTGTTTATTTACTACAGTTAGAAGTCCGTGTAAACCATATGATTTACTCAATTTTTATTTTCTAACAAAAATTTTGTCCAAATATGAGACTTTAAAAAAGGGCTCGATATTAAGCTTCCCTTTTATATATATAATGCGATATATAATGCGAAAGAAATAGAAAGATCCTAAGAAATACTGATAACAAAATAAAGTGATATAATTTTGATATTAGAGTCCTCTTGAAATTTTTCGCGCGTTGTTTTTCCGCGGAAGGAAGGCTTCTCTTTTTCTCCCTTATCGTTATTATCGTACCGTAGCGTGTTTCGGTATCGATTTCGTCGTGTTCTCCGCGGAGTTGGCGGAGGCCAAGAGTTTAGAAGGAACGCGGAAAGTCATCCGAGGACCGACACCCACGTCACGTCCATTAACGACGACACGACACGGAGTAATAACGGGTGACAAAAGAAAGTCACCGCGAGTCTGAAGTCTCGTCGCGTGCGCCCAGCCATAACTTCGCGTCGCGTCGCGGGACGGAACGTTTTTCGCCCGTCATTATGATCGGCGAGCACGCGACCGGAAATGACAGCCGGCCGCCTGCTATCCGATGTCGTTTCCGTGATTTACGATGAGATAGCGAGGGGCGCTTCCCGTAGATATAATACGCGGCCGTTTAATAACTCGTAATCGTATTATACGGATCTCCCTCATTTCGCTCATGGATTTGTACGAGGGAAGATCTCTGAATTCGAAAATTTTCCAAAGTATACAACTTTGACACATGAGAGTATCCTAACGAAAGCAATTACGTCATTTCTGCTCACTGCTAGAAGTAAATTTCACTCTGTGAGTGTAAAATCAATCCCCCTGAAAGCTGAGCTATTCTTCGTTCTTATTTTATTATTTGTATGCAAAGAAATTGTAGAGGAAGATTAGTTTCATTAATGATACATAATGTTTTTCATAAAGCTAATGGTTTAAACAAATAGTTATTTATCAGCTATGTGCTCGCAGCTATGCTTGATTACTTAAATGTAAACATTTTTACAAATTATTAATTATATTTGAATTATAAATGTATGACAAATTGAAATTAACTTATCTGAATCTGATATTCGCTAAACGAGGCTGACTCGAATATTTATAATTATAACACTTATTAAATATAAACATGTTACACACCATATTAGTAATGAATAAATGTCAAACAATTAAAATTTATGTGTTCATTTGTACACGAAAGTAAATATAAAAGATTCAAAGAAGATAAATTAACAATTTCCACAAAATTTACCAGCGACTTTCTTATTCCTTTGGTATGATTCCTGAAGATATATCGATCTGTAATGACTATTGATCAAATATTCTATTGGCTTGTAAAAATAATGTATTTCCTGCCTGCTAATTCTCGCAGAGTATTTTTGAATTAGCAAAGATTAGTTCTGTCAAATCGGAAACCATCAGAATGAGAAGAAAAGAATAATAAGCGAAATTAATTAATCAAAGATTATAATAAATTTTAGAAAACATTGAAATAATTACACAAACTAAAATAATAATACATCATATTTATTTGATAAGGCTATCTTATTTATGAAATTGCATCAAATTTACATGATTTTTATTACAATCAATGCACGTCAACAAAATGAAAACATATACAAAAACCTTATATCTGTTTCAATATCTTTGAAATACAATACGTTTGTAAAATTATTCTTGCAGAATCAATAATAAATTCATGTCATATATTATATAATGTAATCTTTTTCTAAGAATGTAATATAAAAACTTATTGATGTAAACTAATGATATAAATTTTTTTATAAAAAATAGAAAGAAAGTTTTAGTATGTAACATAATTATAATATAATTAAGTTATAATTATAATAATAACTTAATATATATATATATATATTATAATTATAACATTATTATATAAATTATATTATATTATATCATTAAAGAATGTGCATATAATATGTAAATATATTATATTATATTATATTATATTAATAAATTTAATAAATTTGTTGCGATCATTTGCAATCGATGCTTCACAAAACTTTCTTTATACTTTTCATAACAAAAATTTTAGATGCTTAATAAGTTGATAATTAACACGCTATATGTTCGCAAAACAATACATATAATTATAATTCTGTGTTATTTCGCTTTATGTCACATCAAAAAAGCCATGTAAATAATTACTCATCAAGGGGGTGCACTGATCTATTTTCTTCTTCTTATCTTCCTATTTCTTCTCTGTATCTATGGTATCAGAATTATCAGAATTTTTAACAAAATCAAATATTGTCAAGAATATCGCCATCACTGTCTTCTTCCCCAAGGTAGTGAAATATACTGCAATTCGAACTGCATAAAAAAAACACTGGATTAATCAATATTATAAAATCTTGATTGTGTGAATCATGTACACAATTTATAATTATGAAGTACAAAAATAGATATAAATAATTTTATAAGACATATAAAGAAAATTTTATGCCTCGTCGACGCGCTTGATAACTGCACAATTAAAATAGTGGATATAACTATAATTTCGTGTTATATTACTTAATGTTATATCAAAAAAGCAATTCAAACAATTACTCATCAGACTGGCATTTATCATCATGTTTCACTTTCTTCATCCCGCTATCACGATCATCAGTATCAAGATCTTTACTACTACCTGCCTGCGGTTCCCCGCTTGATGTAGCAATATCTTTGACATTTTTATCAGAACTTGAAAGACCACTCAATTTTCTGCACAGAATAAGGAGTAAAAATTGCTGGATTAATCAATATTATAAAGCTTTGTTTGTATCATGTGCACAATGTACAATTACTAACAATAAATCAAAATTTTTTATTATTAATAAACTTTTATTATCTCCTAAAACTTCGTCTTCTTCTAAAACTTAAATTTTCGATATTCTCAAAAAAATCAGCGTTCAAATACGTTTAAACTATGATTTTCGATTATAACTTAGATTCTAACAATAAGTGGCATATTAATATGACGTGACGACTATATAAACCAAAGTCAAGGAAAAATAAAAGTGTATAAAATAATAAAGAATAAAAAATAAAAATAAATAACAACGGGCAAGTAAGAGTCGAACGCGGATGTTGGTGCGTCAGTTTAAAGGAAGAATTAAATTTCGTCGATATTGATTTGTTATGCACAGGGCACTAAATTTCCATGATACGGTATCAAGATATTAATCGGGTTCGATTCCCGATTCAGCCACTTCGCCACGATATTTCTTTCGCCTACACTTCTTTAGGGGAAGGACAGAGGGATTTGTTATAAATAAGAATCTTGAATTGAGATTAAAATAATTTCTTAGTACCGTAATAAGGAATGCTTTGTGTACAACAAATCAGTTTCAACGAAAATTAATTCTTCTTTGAAACTGCATGCATTTACATCCGCGTTTGACCATTGAAATTTAAATGTTTTTCACATTGAGAGCCTAAAGTCTTAGTTAAAAAGTAAATAAAATCAAGTCAGGTCTTCATCGGCAATGCTATAATATACCACGCACCTCTTCAAATTCCCCATCGTGTTATCACGATCACAATCGACATCACGGACTTCAATACCAAAAGATTTACTAGTGCCTGGCTGCTGATTCATGCTTGATATAGGAATATTTGTAACATTTTTATCAGAACTTAAAAGACTAACTGAATTACTCGATTCTCTGCACAGAATAAGGAGTAAAAATTGCTGGATTAGTCAATATTATAAAGCTTCGTATGTATCATGTGCAGAATGTACAATTACTAACAAAAAATCAAAATTTTTTTATTAATAAACTTTTATTATTTCTAAAGATTTCGCTTCTCCTAAACTTTAAATTTTCGATATCCTCAAAAAAAAAAAAAAAGATCGGCGTTAAAATATTATCCAAATACAAAAATTCTTGCACGTATATTTAATTTTTATACTTATTTACAAGTTATGCTTATTCAAATTGTCAAATTACCGGTTATAGGAGTATTAAATAAAACACATTACAAACTTGTAATATCGTAATTTGATATAATATTAGCTAAGTTAAGTTGACTCGAATATTTATAATATTTGTGGTAAATTTCTGAATTTTATTCATTATACACAATTCTGTGTATTGTATATAAAAATTATTTGTAAATGATACAAATGAGATAGAATTGTAATATTCAATTTATCGGCGTTTCTCTTACCTTATTTGACTGATTTCGAAAGAAATTTTGAGACCATGAAGTTTCGTCAAATGTTCATATAAGCTGAAAGAACACATTTTTCGTAACATCTTTTTGCAATGCTTGCATTGATATTTCTGAAAGCCTGGCAATATATCAATATGTTTGAATACCCATCCGCGGGTGATTTCCGCATCATCGGAATGAATAAGATGCTTATCAGCTAAATGATCTTGTAAGTAAGAGTAAATATAACAGTTTGTCTCAACGGTTTTGTTACAAAGATCACAATATAATAGACAGTCTTGTATTACTGAAAAGTTATTCTTTTTTGATGCTTTTGATGGAACATATTCCACATTGCTATGTTCTTCCCTCATGTGCTTTTTCTTATGGTACGCTTGGTTAGATCTATTTATGTATTTGTATTTTTTTTCTTTACACATACTGCAATGTGCATATTCCCCGTTTCTTACATAATAATTCCATATCCGGTTATCAAAAAGATCGTCAAAGCTATTCCACTTTCTGCACAGAATAGAGAGTAAAAATTGCTGGATTAATCAATATTATAAAGTTTTGTTTGTATCATGTTCACAATGTATTATTACTAACAATAAATTAAAACAAATATTATTAATAAGTTTTTATTATTTTCTAAAACTTCTCCTGCTTCTATAACAAAAACTTGAATTTTTGATATTTTCAAACATTCGACATTTAAACACTACTCAAATACAAATATTCTTTCCCGATTATTTAATTCACATACTTATATTCACACTTATTCTTACTTATAAAAATTGTCACAAATTACCGATTACACAAGTACTAAATATTATAGATGGCAATTTTATGTTATATCATATTTTACATATTTATAGCATATTTTGATGTAATATTAACATAGTGAACTCAAATATTTAAAATATTTGTAAAAAAATAAATACATTCTATTTGAATTTTATGATTTTATTCATTATACACAATTCTACTTATTGTAGAAAAGTTATTTATAAATGATTCAAAAGATAGAAAATAATAATATTTTTCGCTGTTCCTCTTACCTTATATTAAATGGTTTGTATTGCAAATTATCTTCATTGTAATGATCTAAGAACAAATGGTTAATTAAATATGCAGGTTTATTTTGAATACCCATTGGACAATTATTGCAATATTGTATCCCATCGGATTCGTTTAATTTGTATTCCTCACGTATCCATTCGTCGATTTTATTCACCTTATCTTCATCAGTTTCATGTCCATCTCCTAAGTGAAATTTTATAATAGAATGAGTGTTCCATGAAATATACAATTTTTCACAAAGCTTGCATTTGATGGTATTGTTATGTATGGTATAAAATTTCTTCAAATCTCCTTGTGTGCTTTTTGATGAGACAGCATTCTCATATTCTTTATGTGTATCATATAAATGTTTTCTTACATCTTCATTATTTATAATTATGTCATAGGAATTAAAACAAATATCGCATATTATCTCATTGTCTGTTAATGTGAAATAATCCCTTAACGTATTAATTTCACTCGGCGTTACCATGATGTCTACTTTGTATCACAGATCGTGCACTACTAAGGTACAAAGAAGAACTGTTTCAACGAAAAATATTCGAAGAATATATAAGGTGGTATAAGAAAAACGGAAGGTCGCGGAAAGACGTATGATTCGTTGTAGCATTGTAAACATTGATACACAGTTTAAATCTGTCTAACGTGTCTTAATTTTTACGATTAGTTATTAATCCACTGACGATATCCCACCGAGAAAACAATTAGAAATAAATTACATAATCGCAAATTTTACAATAGATGCAAATATTAAAAATTTTTCGATTTCTGCACATTATTTATTTAGGAAAGATTATATTCCTGTCAAAATGATAAAATAAACGGTCAGGATGATACAAAAAAAAAAGATGCAAAACATGTTAATCAAATATTATTATAAACTTGTATGTGCATTGAATAATTATAAATAAAAAATATATTATGACACTTATATAATAATTACAATTTATTTATCAAATAGCATTAGTTTTAAATTACTTTTATTATAGTCATTGCATATCAACCAATTGAAAACAGATTCAGGAATCTCCTATCCTCTCTCTCTCTTTCTCTCACTCACTCTCTCTGTCTCTCTCACTCTCTCTCTCTCTCTTTCTCTCTCACTCTCTCTCTCTCTCTCTCTCTCTCTCTCTCTCTCTCTCTCACTCTCTCTCTCTCTCTCTCTCTCTCGCTCACTCTCTCACTCTCTCACTCTCTCTCTCTCTCTCTCTCTCTCTCTCTCTCTCTCTCTCTCTCTCTCTCTCTCTCTCTCTCTCTCCTTTCTCTCTCTCTCTCTCTCTCTCTCTCTCTCTCTCTCTCTCTCTCTTCTCTCTTTAATATCTCTTTATATATCTCTGTTAATACAATACGCTAAAAGTTATTCTTGCAAACTCAAAAACAAATTCATATAAAATTTTATATCGCTTAATGTTACATCAAAAAAACAATACAAATAATTACTCACTTTGGGTGCATTAATTCTTTCACTTATTTGAGATTATTTATTAAATCATCAGTATTATACTTATTAGATCATCAAAGTCATCAAAGTCAAAATTGCAGGTTGGCTACTGATAGTAGATATTATATTAAAATGATTCGCCACAAATTACCGATTACAAAAATGACAAATATTAGTAGGTTATATTTTTATAATATATCATTTTTCATATTTATAACATGTTTTGATTTAATGTTAGCTTACAATTAGTTAAATTAATTCAAATATTCTTAATAATTGTGATACGCGCATTCTTAATTTCTAAATTTTATCATTTTTACGATTTTATGATTTCGTTATACACAATTCTACTCATTGTACAAAAATTATTTATAAATAATTCGAAAGGAGAAAATAGTAATAATTCATCGCGCAGTTTCTCGTATGTCGTTGGTCTGATATTCGAAGGTACATCGACCTGATGACCTTCGATCAAATGGTTCACATTATGATTTTATTATTCTATTATTTATTATTTTATCTTCTGAGATTCCTGACAATACTGTGATAAATGTCACTATGTGGAAATGTTATGTGTTTCAGTATATTAGATTTGCTTATTGTAAGAGTATAATAAAATATACCGCAAATAATTCATTTTGCTTTATCGCCTTCTAATGTAAAATATTCTCATATCTATGTAATTTTCCCTGCATTGACATAATATCCGTTTAATATCACAGATTGTGTATAACTAAATTCAAAAGAAGAATTATCTTAATGAAAAATATACGAAAAATATAAAAACTAGTAAAAGAAAAATGGAAAGATCGCGGAATAACGTATAATTCTTTGTATATAAATATGACAATATAAATATTATTCACAACCTAAATCTGTCTCTCATATTTTAATGATAAATCGCTTATACGTTTAGTACGTGATGTTTATTTTAAAAAATGACAGAATTTCTTAAAGAAAATGATGTGAACATTTTATTAAAAACAGATTACATGTTGACTTTTTTGGCGTTGCTACATGTCCGCAATCTTTGTATATCATATCCTTTCACATAATACATTTTCAGAGAATTTACGAAGAGTAGTGCGAAATTTTTTTTAAAGGAAGTGAAAAAGATACGCCAAGTGCATATATAAACATTTTTAAACTTGTATATGTAACAAATAAAAACTCATAAAAAATATAAATAAGAACGTCTAAGGAATACATAAAACAGTTCAATATTGTTAAAATATTGACTATTCAATAGACGATTTAATGCAATTACCTGCTTGATGTGATTATATATTTATTATAGTAATTATAAGTAGACTTTATATTAATTATATACTTAATTACGTAATATTAATTTAATCGACACTAAAAGACTTAGGATTTCTCTATTTCGTATAGAAAAAGTGTGCATTTTACAGATAATCTTAAAAATTTTTTAATTAATTTATTGCTTTACACGCATAAAAGTTCTAAGTTGCATAAAGTGGGCTCACAATCTAGAACAATATGTGTGTGTATAATATACAATGTGTCTATGTACAATATAAAACAAGAACAAAAATATTATTATTAATTACATTGTATTCTTTTTATGACATAATTCAAATGTGTAGATTTATTGTTTGCTATTGGACTAGAGTTATTTTTTCATTTACATTTATTTGCATATAATTCATCCGCCCTCTCGTTTGTTGATACCAAATTTTTTATCACTTTTAATTTAGTGCACGCATGGCACACGCAGACTGACGAGTCCGAAAATTAATTTCTTTTAGAGCTGTTTTAACATTTGCACGTTTAGCGAATTTTGTTATCTTTTCAGTAAAATGATTTTAGCAGTTAACAGTGATCAGTTTAAGCTCGTGTGACTAAGACAAATGTAAATTTTTTATTATATTGTACGAACTAATGGGAAAAAAACTGTACTTTAGTGAGATATACCCTAAAAACTTACTTTTTTTAAAAAAGTAAAAAGAAGGCGCCAAGTACACGCGCCAGTTAAGAAAAACTATTATATTTGTTTACAAAATAGTGTTATTTTAACCTACAAAAATAATGATATTAAAGAAAATTTCGCCAATTAAAAATATAAACATTTAAATATATTAATGAAAAAATTATATTAAATTAAATTAAAAATTAAGAGAAAAATTAAAAATTAGATTATTAATACAAGAAATTAAAAATTTTTACAAAAATTAGAAGTTAATATAAATTAAAAAATTGTGCAAATTAGAAATTTGCACATTGCTTTCTCACCATTTTAATTCGCGCACAAAATTCCTCTTCAGAGGAATCTAGGTTTTAAATTAAAGTAAAATTATTAGCATATAATAGATTGGCTTCCTAGACACTCCCGAGACACTAGCTATATTAAGAAGCTTCAAATTAAAACAAGCTTTTTTTTTTGTTGTACTAAAATAATAGAATAATTAATTTAATTTTTATGGGATATTTTTAATTTTATTTTCTTTTAGAATAAATTCGGGCAATAAACAAAAATAAAATTTATTAAGACACTTTCTACGTATTCTCAAGATTTCATACCTTTCTTAATTTCCGAATTAGAGGACCCCTTCTTTTATAAAAAAAAATTTTAAAAAATGTTACGAATCTTTAAGAATTTGGATTTTTAAAATTTGATCGATATTGCTTATATAACTTTCCTTACAAAAAGAAAATCAATAACAATCGTATTAATGCAATCAGGTTATTCTGTAGGAATGTTAAAATTGTTCAATATATCTAAAACGGTAAATTTTTGCAAGGATCTGTGCGAAGGTATTTTCATATCTTTTAAATCCTAAATTAAGCTATTATCCTCAATGGAACTCCTCTACGCTTCTCTAGATATTATCGATTATCGTCGGGGCAAAGTTTTCATTGAACATCGGGACAAGAAGGATCTACACGTTAGCGAAGAAAGCGATTTGGGTTATGGAGCTCTATGTGCCAGGCTCTGGTTCTCGAGGGCTCGAATTGTCAGTAAAACGAACAGTCGCGAACAAGCGCGTGAGTGATGGGTGAGCTGGTCAACATGAACAAAACAGAAAAAGAGAGAGAGAGAGGGAGAGAAAGACAAGAGAGAGAGAGAGAGAGAGAGAGAGAGAGAGAGAGAGAGAGAGAGAGAGAGAGAGAGAGAGAGAGAATGAGAGGGAGTGAGAGAGTGAAGTAGGTGAAAAGAAGAGACAGAAGGAGGTTCGCCAGTTCGCAAGCTATTATCGCGCGAATCGCGCCACTTGACAGCACGTAGATTGACCGGCTTTAGCTATATCGATCTGTAATGACTATTGATCAAATGTTCTATTGTAAAAATAATGTATTTCCTGCCTGCTAATTCTCGCAGAGTATTTTTGAATTAGAAAGATTAGTTCTGTCAAATCGGAAACCATCAGAATGAGAAGAAAAGAATAATAAGCGAAATTAATTAATCAAAAATTATATTAAATTTTGGAGAACATTGAAATAATTACACAAACTAAAATAATAATCCATCATATTTATTTAATAAGGCTATCTTATTTATGAAATTGCATCAAATTTACATGATTTTTATTACAATCAATGCACGTCAACAAATAGAAAACAGATACAAAAACCTTATATCTGTTTCAATATCTTTGTTAATACAATACGTTTGTAAAATTATTCTTGCAGAATCAATAATAAATTCATGTCATATAATATATAATGTAATCTTTTTCTAAGAATGTAATATAACAACTTATTGATATAAACTATTGATATAAATTTTTTTATAATAAATAGAAAGAAAGTTTTAGTATGTAACATGATTATAAAATAATTATGTTATAATTATAATAATAACTTTATATATATATATAATAATTATAACATTATTATATAAATTGTATTATATTATATCATTAATAAATGTGCATATAATATTTAATATATTATATTATATTATATTATATTAATAAATTTAATAAATATGTTGCAATCATTTGCAATCGATGCTTCACAAAACTTTCTTTATACTTTTTATAACAAAAATATTAGATGCTTAATAAGTTGATAATTAACACGCTATATGTTCGCAAAGAATACATATAATTATAATTCTGTGTTATTTCGCTTTATGTCACATCAAAAAAGTCATGTAAATAATTACTCATCAGGGGGGTGCACTGATCTATTTTCTTCTTCTTATCTTCCTATTTCTTCTCTGTATCTATGGTATCAGAATTATCAGAATTTTTAACAGAATCAAATATTGTCAAGAACATAGCCTTCACTCTCTTCTTCCCCAAGGTAGTAAAAAAAACTGCAATTCGAACTGCACAAAAAAAATACTGGGTTAATCAATATTATAAAATCTTGCTTGTGTGAATCATGTACACAATTTATAATTATGAAGTACAAAAATAGATATAAATAATTTTATAAGACATATAAAGAAAATTTTATGCCTCGTCGACGCGCTTGATAACTGCACAATTAAAACAGTATATAATTATAATTTCGTGTTATATTACTTAATGTTATATCAAAAAACCAATTCAAATAATTACTCATCAGACTGGCTATTATTATCATCATATTTCACTTTCTTCATCCCGCTATCACGATTATCAGTATCAAGATCTTTACTACTACCTGCCTGCGGTTCCCCGCTTGATGTACCAATATCTTTGACATTTTTATCAGAACTTGAAAGACCACTCAATTTTCTGCACAGAATAAGGAGTAAAAATTGCTGGATTAAACAATATTATAAAGCTTTGTTTGTATCATGTGCACAATGTACAATTACTAACAATAAAACAAAATTTTTTATTATTAATAAACTTTTATTATCTCCTAAAACTTCGTCTTCTTCTAAAACTTGAATTTTCGATATTCTCAAAAAAATCGGCGTTCAAATACGTTTAAACTTTGATTTTCGATTATAACTTTGATTTTAACAATAAGTGGCATATTAATAAGACGTGATGACTATATAAACCAAAGTCAAGGACAAATAAAAGTGTATAAAATAATAAAGAATAAAAAATAAAAATAAATAACAACGGGCAAGTAAGAGTCGAACGCGGATGTTGGTGCGTCAATTTAAAGGAAGAATTAAATTTCGTTAAAATTGATTTGTTATGAACAGGGCACTAAATTTCCATGATACGGTATCAAGATATTAATCGGGTTCGATTCCCGATTCAACCACTTCGCCACGATATTTCTTTCGCCTACACTTCTTTAGGGGGAGGACAGAGGGATTTATTATAAATAAAAATCTTGAATTGAAATTAAAATAATTTCTTAGTACCGTACTAAGGAATGCTTTGTGTACAACGAATCAGTTTCAACGAAAATTAATTCTTCTTTTAAACTGCATGCATTAACATCCGCGTTTGGCCATTGAAATTTAAATGTTTTTCACATTGAGAGCCTAAAGTCTTAGTTAAAAAGTAAATAAAATCAAGTCAGGTCTTCATCGGCAATGCTATGATATACCACGCACCTCTTCAAATTCCACATCGTGTTATCACGATCACAATCGACATCACGGAATCCAATACCAAAAGATTTACTAGTGCCTGGCTGCTGATTCATGCTTGATATAGAAATATTTGTAACATTTTTATCAGATCTTAAAAGACTACCTGAATTACTCGATTCTCTGCACAGAATAAGCAGTAAAAATTGCTGGATTAGTCAATATTTTAAAGCTTCGTATGTATCATGTGCACAATATACAATTACTAACAAAAAATCAAAATTTTTTTATTAATAAACTTTTATTATCTCTAAATATTTCGCCTTCTCCTAAACTTTGAATTTTCGATACCCTCGAAAAAAAAAAAAAAAAAATCGGCGTTAAAATAATATCCAAATACTAAAATTCTTGCACGTATATTTAATTTTCATACTTATTTACAAGTTATGCTTATTCAAATTGTCAAATTCCGATTATAGGAGTATTAAATACAACACATGACAAAATTGTATTATCGTATTTTGATATAATATTAGCTAAGTTAATTTGACTCGAATATTTATAATATTTGTGGTAAATTTTTGAATTTTATTTATTAAACACAATTCTGTGTATTGTATATAAAAATTATTTGTAAATGATTCAAAAGAGAAAGAATTCAATTTCAGAATATTCAATTTATCGGCGATTCTCTTACCCCATTGGACTGGTTTCGAAAGACATTTTGAAACCATGAACTTTCGTCAAATGTTCATATAAGCTGAAAGAACACATTTTTCGTAACATCTTTTTGCAATGCTTGCATTGATATTTCTGAAAGCCTGGCAATATATCAATATGTTTGAATACCCATCCGCGGGTGATTTCCGCCTCATCGGAATGAATAAGATGCTTATCAGCTAAATGATCTGGTAAGTGAGAGTGAATATAACAGCGTGTATCAACGGTGTTGTTACAAATATCACAATAAAATAGACAGTCTTGTATTACAGAAAAGTTATTATAATTTGATGCTTTTGATGGAACATATTCCACATTGTTATGTTTTTCTCTCATGTGCTTTCTCTTATGGTACCCTTGGTTAGATCTATGTATGAATTTGTATTTTTTTTCTTTACACACACTGCAATGTGCATATTCCCCGTTTCTTACATAATAATTCCATATCCAATTATTAAAAAGTTCGTCAAAATTATTACACTTTCTGCACAGAATAGAGAGTAAAAATTGCTGGATTAATCAATATTATAAAGTTTTGTTTGTATCATGTTCACTATGTATTATTACTAACTATAAATTAAAACAAATATTATTAATAAGTTTTTATTATTTTCTAAAACTTCTCCTGCCTCTCTATAACAAAAACTTGAATTTTCGATATTCTCAAACATTCGACATTTAAACACTATTCAAATACAAAAATTCTTTCCCGATTATTTAATTCACATACTTATATTCACACTTATTCTTACTTATAAAAATTGTCACAAATTACCGATTACAGAAGTACTAAATATTATAGATGGCAATTTTATGTTATATCATATTTTACATATTTATAGCATATTTTGATGTAATATTAACATAGTGAACTCAAATATTTAAAATATTTGTAAAAAAATAAATACATTCTATTTGAATTTTATGATTTTATTCATTATACACAATTCTACTTATTGTAGAAAAGTTATTTATAAATGATTCAAAAGATAGAAAATAATAATATTTATCGCTGTTTCTCCTACCTTATATTAGATGGTTTGTATTGCAAATTATCTTCATTGTAATGATCTAAGAACAAATGGTTAATTAAATATGCAGGTTTGTTATGAATACCCACTTGACAATTATTGCAATATTGTATCCCATCGGATTCGTTTAATTTGTATTCCTCACGTAACCATTCGCCGATTTTATTCAGCTTATCTTCATCAGTTTCATGTCCAACTCCTAAGTGAAATTTTATAATAGAATGAGTGTTCCATGAAATATACAATTTTTCACAAAGCTTGCATTTGATGGTATTGTTATGTATGGTATAAAATTTCTTCAAATCTCCTTGTGTGCTTTTTGATGAGACAGCATTCTCATATTCTTTATGTTTTTCATATAAATGTTTTCTTACATCTTCATTATTTATAATTATGTCATAGGAATTAAAACAAATATCGCATATTATCTCATTGTTTGTTAATGTGAAATAATCCCTTAACGTATTAATTTTACTCGGCGTTACCATGATGTCTACTTTGTATTACAGATCGTGCACTACTAAGGTACAAAGAAGAACTGTTTCAACGAAAAATATTCGAAGAATATATAAGGTGGTATAAGAAAAACAGAAGGTCGCGGAAAGACGTATGATTCGTTGTAGTATTGTAAACATTGATACACATTTTAAATCTGTCTAACGTGTCTTAATTTTTGCGATTAATTATTAATCCACTGGCAATATCCCACCGAGAAAACGATTAGAAATAAATTACATAATCGCAAATTTTACAATAGATGCAAATATTAAAAATTTTTCGATTTCTGCACATTTTTTATTTAGGAAAGATTATATTCCTGTCAAAATGATAAAATAAACGATCTGGATGATACAAAAAAAAAAGATGCGAAATATGTTAATCAAATATTATAATAAACTTGTATGTGTATTGAATAATTATAAATTAAAAATATATTATGACACTTATAGAATAATTACATCTTATTTATGAAATAGCATTAGTTTTATATTACTTTTATTATAGTCATTGCAAAGTAACCAATTGAAAACAGATTCAGGAATCTTCTCTCCTCTTTCTCTCCTCTCTCTAATATCTGTTTAAATATCTCTGTTAATACAATACGTAAAAAGTTATTTTTGCAGATTCAAAAACAGATTCATATAAAATTTCATATCGCTTAATTTTACATAAAAAAAAAGATACAAATGATGAAGAATATAAAAGGTGGTAAAAGAAAAACGGAAAGACGTATGATTCGTTGTAGGATTGTAAATATTAATACACTGTTTAAATCTGTCTAAAGTGTGTTAATTTTTACGATTAGTTATTAATCCATTGCCGATATCCCACCGAGAAAACGATTAGAAATAAATTACATAATCGCAAATATTACAATAGATGCAAATATTAAAAATTTTTCAATTTCTGTACATTTTTGATTTAGGAAAGATTATACTCCTGTCAAAATGATTAGAATAAACTATCAGGAAGATACAAAAGAGAAAAGATGCGAAATATGTTTATCAAATATTATAATAATCTTGTATGTGTATTGAATAATTATAAATTAGAAACATATTATGACACTTATTTGATAATTACAATTTATTTATGAGATTGCATTCTTTTATATTACTTTTATTAAAGTCAATGCATATCAGCCAATTGAAAACAGATTCAGGAATCTCCTCTTCTCTCTCTCTTTCTCTCTCTCTCTCTCTCTCTCTCTCTCTCTCTCTCTCTCTCTCTCTCTCTCTCTCTCTCTCTCTCTTCTCTCTTCTCTCTTTAAAATCTGTTTATAAATCTCTGTTAACACAATACGCAAAAAGTTATTCTTGCAGACTCAAAAATAAATTCATATAAAGTTTTATATCGCTTAATGTTACATCAAAAAAACAATACAAATAATTACTCACTTTGGGTGCATTAATTCTTTCACTTATTTGAGACTATTTATTAAATCATTAATATTATACTTATTAGATCATCAAAGTCATCAAAGTCAAAATTGCAGGTTGGCTACTGATAGTAGATATTATATTAAAATGATTTGCCACAAATTACCGATTACAAAAATGCCAAATATTAGTAGGTGATATTTTTATATTATATCATATTTTTCATATTTATAAAATATTTTGATTTAATGTTAGATTGCAATTAGTTAAATTAATTCAAATATTCATGATATTTGTGATACGCTCATTTTAAATATCTAAATTTTATGATTTTTATGATTTTATGGTTTCGTTAAACACAATTCTACTCATTGTACAAAAATTATTTATAACTAATTCGAAAGGAGAAAATAGTAATAATTCATCGCGCAGTTTCTCGTATGTCGTTGGTCTGATATTCGAAGGTACATCGACCTGATGACCTTCGATCAAATGGTTCACATTATGATTTTATTATTCTATTATTTATTATTTTATCTTCTGAGATTCCTGACAATACTGTGATAAATGTCACTATGTGGAAATGTTATGTGTTTCAGTATATTAGATTTGCTTATTGTAAGAGTATAATAAAATATACCGCAAATAATGCATTTTGCTTTATCGCCTTCTAATGTAAAATATTGTCATAACTATGTAATTTTCTTTGCATTGACATAATATCCGTTTAATATCACAGATTGTGTATAACTAAATTCAAAAGAAGAATTATCTTAATGAAAAATATACGAAAAATATAAAAGCTATTAAAAGAGAAATGGAAAGATCGCGGAATAACGTATAATTCGTTGTATATAAATATGACAATATAAATATTATTCTCAACCTAAATCTGTCTTTCATATTTTAATGATAAATCGCTTATATGTTTAGTACGTAATGTATATTTTAAAAAATGACAGAATTTCTTAAACAAAATGATTTGAACATTTTATTAAAAACAGATTACATGTTCACTTCTTTGGCGTTGCTACATGTCAGCAATCATTGTATAACTTATCCTTTCACATATTACATTTTCGGAGAATTTACGAAGAGTAGTGCAAAATTCTTTTTAAAGGAAGTGAAAAAGATACGCCAAGTGCATATATAAACATTTTTAAACTTGTATATGTAAAAAATAAAAAGTCATAAAAAATATAAATAAGAACGTCTAAGGAATACATAAAACAGTTCAATATTGTTAAAATATTGACTATTCAATAGACGATTTAATGCAATTACCTGCTTGATGTGATTATATATTTATTATAGTAATTATAAGTAGACTTTATATTAATTATATACTTAATTACGTAATATTAATTTAATCGACACTAAAAGACTTAGGATTTCTCTATTTCGTATATAAAAAATGTGCATTTTACAGATAATCTTAAAAATTTTTTAATTAATTTATTGCTTTACACGCATAAAAGTTCTAAGTTGCATAAAGTGAGCTCACAAGCTAGAACAATATGTGTGTGTATTATATACAATGTGCCTATGAACAATATAAAACAAGAAAAAAATATTATTATTAATTACATTGTATTCTTTTTAGCACATAATTCAAATGTGTAGATTTATTGTTTGCTATTGGACTACAGTTATTTTATTCATTTACATTTATTTTCATATAATTCATCCGCCCCCTCGTTTGCTGATACCAAATTTTTTATCACTTTTAATTTAGTGCCCGCATGGTACACGCAGATTGACGAGTCCGAAAATTAATTTCTTTTAGAGCGGTTTTAACATTTGCACGTTTAGCGAATTTTGTTATCTTTTCAGTAAAATGATTTTAGCAGTTAACAGTGATCTGTTTAAACTCGTGTGACTAAGAGAAATGTAAATTTTTTATTATATTGTACGAACTAATGGGAAAAAAAACCGTACATTAGTGAGACATACCATAAAAACTTACTTTTTTTAAAAAAGTAAAAAGAAGGCGCCAAGTACACGCGCCAGTTAAGAAAAACTGTTATATTTGTTTACAAAATAATGTTATTTTAACCTACAAAAATAATGATATTAAAGATAATTTCGCCAATTAAAAATATAAACATTTAAATATATTAATGAAAAAATTATATTAAATTAAATTAAAAATTAAGAGAATAATTAAAAATTAGAAATTAATACAAGAAATTAAAAATTTTTACAAAAATTAAAAGTTAATATAAATTAAAAAATTGTGCAAATTAGGAATTTGCACATTGCTTTCTCACCATTTTAATTCGCTCACAAAATTCCTCTCCAGAGGGAGCTAGGTTTTAAATTAAAGTAAAATTATTAGCATATAATAGATTGGCTTCCTAGACACTCCCGAAACACTAGCTATATTAAGAAGCTTCAAGTTAAAACAAGCTTTTTTTTGTTATACTAAAATAATAGAATATTTAATTTAATTTTTATGGGATATTTTTAATTTTATTTTCTTTTAGAATAAATTCGGGCAATAAACAAAAATAAAATTTATTAAGACACCTTCTACGTATTCTCAAGATTTCATACCTTATTTAATTTCCGAATTAGAGGACCCCTTCTTTTATAAAAAAAAATTTTAAAAAATGTTACGAATCTTTAAGAATTTGGATTTTTAAAATTTGATCGATATTGCTTATATAACTTTCCTTACAAAAAGAAAATCAATAACAATCGTATTAATGCAATCAGGTTATTCTGTAGGAATGATAAAATTGTTCAATATATCTAAAACGGTAAATTTTTGCAAGGATCTGTGCGAAGGTATTTTCATATCTCTTAAATCCTAAATTAAGCTATTACCTTCAATGGAACTTTTCTACGCTTCTCTAAATATTATCGATTATCGTCGGGGCAAAGCTTTCATTGAACATCGGGACAAGAAGGATCCAGACGTTAGCGAAGAAAGCGATTTGGCTTATGGAGCTCTACGTGCCAGGCTCTGATTCTCGAGGGCTCGAATTGTCAGTAAAACAAACAGTCGCGAACAAGCGCGTGAGTGATGGGTGAGCTGGTCAGCATGAACAAAACAGAGAAAGAGATAGAGAGAGGGAGAGAAGTAGGTGAAAAGGAGAGACAGAAGGAGGTTCGCCAGTTCGCAAGCTATTATCGCGCGAATCGCGCCACTTGGCAGCACGTTGATCGCAGATTGATCGGCTTTAGCTATATCGATCTGTAATGACTATTGATCAAATGTTCTATTGTAAAAATAATGTATTTCCTGCCTGCTAATTCTCGCAGATTATTTTTGAATTGGCAGAGATTAGTTCTGTCAAATCGGAAACCATCAGAATGAGAAGAAAAGAATAATAAGCGAAATTAATTAGTCAAAAATTATAATAAATTTTAGAAAACATTGAAATAAGTACACAAACTAAAATAAAAATCCATCATATTTATTTAATAAGGCTATCTTATTTATAAAATTGCATCAAATTTACATGATTTTTATTACAATCAATGCACGTCAACTAATTGAAAACAGATACAAAAACCTTATATCTCTTTCAATATCTTTGTTAATACAATACGTAAAATTATTCTTGCAGAATCAATAATAAATACATGTTATATAATATGTAATGTAATCTTTTTCTAAGAATATAATATAACAACATATTGATATGAACTATTGATATAAATTTTATTATAAAAAATAGAAAGAAAGTTTTAGTATGTAACATAATTATAATATGATTATGTTATAATTATAATAATAACATAATATATATATATATATATATATATATATTATAATTATAATATTATTATATAAATTACATTATATTATATTATTAATAAATGTGCATATAATATGTAAATATATTATATTATATTATATTATATTAATAAATTTAATAAATTTGTTGCGATCATTTGCAATTGATGCTTCACAAAACTTTCTTTATACTTTTTATAACAAAAATTTTAGATGCTTAATAAGTTGATAATTAACGCGCTATATGTTCGCAAAACAATACATTTAATTATAATTCTATGTTATTTCGCTTTATGTTACATCAAAAAAGCCATGTAAATAATTACTCATCAAGGGGGTAGGGCACTGATCTATTCTCTTCTTCTTATCTTCCTATTTTTTCTTCATAACTATATCTATGGCATCAAGATTAGCAGCATCCTTATGAGTATGTACAGGAATATCGTACTCAATGTCTGTCAAAAGTTCATCAAAATTTACAGGATTGCTTTAAAGACTCGTCAATCTACACGAAATGAAAGGAAAATACTGGATTAATCAATATTATAAAATCTTGCTTGTAAATCATGTACACAATGTATAATTATGAAGTACAAAAATAGATATAAATAATTTTATAAGACATATAAAGAAAATTTTATGCCTCGTCGATGTTTGATAAGTGCACAATTAAAACAGTTGATATAATTATAATTTCTTGTTATATTACTTAATATTATATCAAAAAAGCAATTCAAATAATTACTCATCAGATTACTGCCGATTATCATCATCATATTTCAGTTTCTTCATCCCGCTATCACGATCATCAGTATCTTTATAATATAAGATCTTTACTACTACCTGCCTGCGGTTCCCCGCTAGATGTACCAATATCTTTGACATTTTTATCAGAACTTGAAAGACCACTCAATTTTCTGCACAGAATAAGGAGTAAAAATTGCTGGATTAATCAATATTATAAAGCTTCGTATGTATCATTTGCACAATGTACAATTACTAACAAAAAATCAAAATTTTTTTATTAATAAACTTTTATTATCTCTAAAGATTTCGCCATCTCCTAAACTTTTAATTTTCGATATCCTCAAAAAAAAAAAAAAGATCGGCTTTAAAATACTATTCAAATACAAAAATTCTTGCACGTATATTTAATTTTCATACTTATTTACAAGTTATGCTTATTCAAATTGTCACAAATTACCGATTATAGAAGTATTAAATACAACACATGACAAACTTGTATTATCGTATTTTGATATATTAGCTAAGTTAAGTTGACTCGAATATTTATAATTTTTTTGGTAAATATCTGAATTTTATTCATTATACACAATTCTGTTTATTGTATATAAAAATTATTTGTAAATGATTCAAAAAAGATAGAATTGTAATATTTAATTTATCGGCGTTTCTCTTACCCCATTGGACTGATTTCGAAAAACATTTTGAGACCATGATCTTTCGTCAAATGTTCATATAAGCTGAAAGAACACATTTTTCGTAACATCTTTTTGCAATGCTTGCAATAATATTTCTGGAAGCCTGGCAATATATCAATATGTTCGTATACCCATCCGCGGAAGATTTCCGCATGACCGGAAAAAATACCATGATCACCAGCTAAATGATCTTGTAACTGAGAGTGAATATGGTAGGTTGTATCAACGGTGCTGTCACAAAGATCACAATATAATTTACAGTCTTGTATTAAAGAAAAGTTATTATAATTTGATGATTTTGATGAAACATATTCCACATTGTTATGTTTTTCCTTCATGTGCTTTCTCATATGGTACCCTTGGTTAGATCTATGTATGTATTTGTAATTTTTTTTTTTACACACACTGCAATGTGCATATTCCCCGTTTCTTACATAAAAATTCCATATCCATTTATCATAAAGTTCGTCAAAACTATTCTTCTTTCTGCACAGAATAGAGAGTAAAAATTGCTGGATTAATCATTATTATAAAGTTTTGTTTGTATCATGTTCACAATGTATTATTACTAACAATAAATTAAAACAAATATTATTAATAAGTTTTTATTATTTTCTAAAACTTCTCCTGCTTCTATAACAAAAACTTGAATCTTCGATATTTTCAAACATTCGACATTTAAACACTATTCAAATACAAATATTCTTTCCCGATTATTTAATTCACATACTTATATTCACACTTATTCTTACTTATAAAAATTGTCTCAAATTACCGATTACAGAAAGACTAAATATTATAAATGGCAATTTTATGTTATATCATATTTTACTTATTTATAGCCTATTTTGATGTAATATTAACATAGTGAACTTAAATATTTATAATATTTGTGAAAAAATAAATACATTCTATTTGAATTTTATGATTTTATTCATTATACACAATTCTACTCATTGTAGAAAAGTTATTTATAAATGATTCAAAAGATGGAAAATAATAATATTTATCGCTGTTTCTCTTACCTTATATTAGATGGTTTGTATTGCAAATTATCTTCATTGTAATGATCTAAGAACAAATGGTTAATTAAATATGTAGGTTTGTTTTGAATACCCATTTGACAATTATTGCAATATTGTAACCCATCGGATTCGTTTAATTTGTATTCCTCACGTATCCAGTCGCCGATTTTATTCACCTTATCTTCATCAGTTTCATGTCCAACTCTTAAGTGAAGTTTTATAATAGAATAAGTGTTCCATGAAATATACAATTTTTCACAATGCTTGCATTTGATGGTATTGTTATGTATGGTATAAAATTTCTTCAAATATTCTTGTGTGTTGCTTGATGAGACAGCAATTTCATATTCTCTATGTGTATCATTTAAATGTTTTCTTACATCTTCATAATTTATAATTATGTCATAGGAATTACAACAAATATCGCATATTATCTCATTGTCTGTTAATGTGAAATAATCCCTTAACGTATTAATTTCACTCGGCGTTACCATGATGTCTACTTTGTATCACAGATCGTGCACTACTTAGATATAAAGAAGAACTGTTTCAACGAAATATATTCGAAGAATATATAAGATGGTATAAGAAAAACGGAAGGTCGCGGAAAGACGTATGATTCGTTGTAGCATTATAAACATTGATACACAGTTTAAATATGTCTAACATGTCTTAATTTTTACGATTAGTTATTATTCCACTGCCGATATCCCAACGAGAAAACGATTAGAAATAAATTACATAATCGCAAATTTTACAATAGATGCAAATATTAAAAGTTTTCCAATTTCTGTAGATTTTTGATTTAGGAAAGATTATACTCCTGTCAAAATGATTAGAATAAACTATCAGGATGACACAAAAGAGAAAAGATGCGAAATATGTTAATCAAATATTATAATAAACTTGTATGTGTATTGAATAATTATATATTAAAAATATATTATGATACTTAATTAATAATTAGAATTTATTTATGAGATTGCATTAGTTTAATATTACTTTTATTATAGTCAATGCATATCAACCAATTGAAAACAGATTCTGGAATCTCCTCTCCTCTCTCTCTCACTCTCTCTCTCTCTCTCTCTCTCTCTCTCTCTCTCTCTCTCTCTCTCTCTCTCTCTCTCTCTCTCTCTCTTTCTCACTTCTCTCTCTATCTCTCTCTCTCTCTCTCTCTCTCTCTCTCTCTCTCTCTCTCTCTCTCTCTCTCTCTCTCTCTCTTCTCTCTTTAATATCTGTTTATATATCCCTGTTAACACAATACGCAAAAAGTTATTCTTGCAGACTCAAAAACAAATTTATATAAAGTTTTATATCGCTTAATGTTACATCAAAAAAACAATACAAATAATTACTCACTTTGGGTGCATTAATTCTTTCACTTATTTGAGGCTATTCATTAAATCATCAATATTATACTTATTAGATCATCAAAGTCATCAGAGTCAAAATTGCAGGTTGGCTACTGATAGTAGATATTGTATTAAAATGATTTGCCACAAATTACCGATTACAAAAATGCCAAATATTAGTAGGTGATATTTTTATATTATGTCATATTTTTCATACTTATAACATATTTTGATTTAATGTTAGATTACAATTAGATAAATTAATTCAAATATTCATGATATTTGTGATACGCTCATTTTAAATATCTTAATTTTATGATTTTTATGACTTTATGGTTTCGTTATACACAATTCTACTCATTGTACAAAAATTATTTATAAATAATTCGAAAGGAGAAAATAGTAATAATTCATCGCGCAGGTTCTCGTATGTCGTTGGTCAGATATTCGAAGGTATATCGACCTGATGACCTTCGATCAAATGGTTCACATTATGATTTTATTATTCTATTATATATTATTTTATTTTCTGAGATTCCTGACGAGACAATACTGTGATAAATGTCACTATGTCGAGATGTTATGTGTTTCAGTATATTCGATTTGCTTATTGTAGGAGTATTATAAAATATACCACAAATAATGCATTTTGCTTTATCGCCTTCTATGTTTATTTTAAAAAATGACTGAATTTCTTAAACAAAATGATTTGAACATTTTATTAAAAACAGATTACATGTTCACTTTTTTGGCGTTGCTACATGTCAGCAATCTTTGTATAACTTATCCTTTCACATAATACATTTTCAGAGAATTTACGAAGAGTAGAGCGAAACTATTTTTAAAGGATGTGAAAAAGATACGCCAAGTGCATATATAAACATTTTTAAACTTGTATATGTAACAAATAAAAGTCAAAAAATATAAATAAAAACGTCTAAGGATTATATAAAACAGTTCAATATTGTTAAAATATTGACTATTCAATAGACGATTTAATGCAATTACCTGCTTGATGTGATTATATATTTATTATAGTAATTATAAGTAGACTTTATTTTAATTATATATTTAATTATGTAATATTAATTTAATCGACACTAAACGACTTAGGATTTCTCTATTTCGTAAAGAAAAAGTGTGCATTTTACAGATAATCTCAAAAATTTTTTAATTAATTTATCGCTTTATTCGCATAAAAGTTCTAAGTTGCATAAAATGGGCTTACAAGCTCGAACAATATGTGTGTGTATTATATACAATGTGTCTATGTACAATATAAAACAAGAACAAAAATATTATTATTAATTACATTGTATTCTTTTTATGACATAATTCAAATGTGTAGATTTATTGTTTGCTATTGGACTACAGTTATTTTATTCATTTACATTTATTTTCTTATTATTCATCCGCCCTCTCGTGTGCTGATACCAAATTTTTTATCACTTTTAATTTAGTGCCCGCATGGCACACATAGACTGACGAGTCCGAAAACTAATTTTTTTTAGAGCGGTTTTACCATTTGCACTTTTAGCGAATTTTGTTATCTTTTCAGTAAAATTATTTTAGCAGTTAATATTGATCTGTTTCAACTCATGTGACTAAGACATACGTAAATTTTTTATTATAATGTAGGAATGAATGGGAAAAACACCGTACATTAATGAGATATACCCTAAAAACTTACTTTTTTTAAAAAAGTAAAAAGAAAGCGCCAAGTACACGCGCCAGTTAAGAAAAACTGTTATATTTGTTTACAAAATAGTGTTATTTTAACCTACAAAAATAATGATATTATAGAAAATGGCGCCAATTAAAAATATAAACATTTAAAAATATTAATGAAATAATAATATTAAATTAGATTAAAAATTAACAGAAAAATTATAAATTAGAAATTAATACAAAAAATTAAAATTTTTACAAAAATTAAATATTAATATAAATAAAAAAATTGTGCAAATTAGAAATTTGCACCTTGCTTCCTCATCATTTTAATTCGCTTACAAAATTCCTCTTCACAGGAAACTAGTTTTTAAATTAAAGTAAAATTATTAGCATATAATAGATTGGCTTCCTAGACACTTCCGAGACACTAGCTATATTAAGAAGCTTCAAGTTAGAACAAGCAGTTTTTTTTTGTTACACTCAAATAATAGAATAATAAATTTAATTTTTATGGGATATTTTTAATTTTATTTTCTTTTAGAATAAATTCGGGCAATAAATAAAAATAAAATTTATTAAGACACTTTCTACGTATTCTCAAGATTTCATACCTTTCTTAATTTCCGTATTAGAGACCCCTTCATTTATACAAAAAAATTTTAAAAAAAGTTACGAATCTTTAAGAGTTTGGATCTTTAAAATTTGATCGATATTGTTTATATAACTTTCCTTACAAATAGAAAATCAATAACAATTGTATTAATGCAATCAAGTTATTCTGTAGGAATGTTAAAATTGTTCAATATATCTAAAACGGTAAATTTTTGCAAGGATCTGTGCGATGGTATTTTCATATCTTCTAAATCCTAAATTAAGCTATTATCCTCAATGGAACTCCTCTACGCTTTTCTAGATATTATCGATTATCGTCGGGGCAAAGCTTTCATTGAACATCGGGACAAGAAAAATCCAGACGTTAGCGAAGAAAGCGATTATGGAGCTTTACGTGCCAGGCTCTGAAACTCGAGGGCTCGAATTGTCAGTAAAACGAACAGTCGCGAACAAGCGCGTGAGTGATGGGTGAGCTGCTCAGCATGAACAAAACAGAGAAAGAGAGAGAGAGAGGGAGAGAAAGAGAGAGAGAGAGAGAGAGAGAGAGAGAGAGAGTGAGAGAGCGAGAAGAAGGTGAAAAGGAGAGACAGAAGGAGGTTCGCCAGTTGGCAAGCTATTATCGCGCCACTTGACAGCACGTAGATTGACCGGCTTTAGCTATATCGATCTGTAATGACTATTGATCAAATGTTTTATTGTAAAAATAATGTATTTTCTGCCTGCTAATTCTCGCAGAGTATTTTTGAATTAGCAAATATTAGTTCTGTCAAATCGGAAACCATCAGAATGAGAAGAAAAGAATAATAAGCGAAATTAATTAGTCAAACATTATAATAAATTTTAGAAATCATTGAAATAATTACACAAACTAAAATAATAATCCATCATATTTATTTAATAAGGCTATCTTATTTATGAAATTGCATCAAATTTACATGATTTTTATTACAATCAATGCACGTCAACAAATTGAAAATAGATACAAAAACCTTATAACTGTTTCAATATCTTTGTTAATACAATACATTTGTAAAATTATTCTTGCAGAATCAATAATATATTCATGTCATATAATATATAATGTAATCTTTTTCTAATGTAATATAACAACTTATTGATATAAACTATTGATATAAATTTTTTTATAAAAAATAGAAAGAATGTTTTAGTATGTAACATAATTATAATATAATTATGTTATAATTATAATATTATTATATAAATTACATTATATTATATTATTAATAAATGTGCATATAATATGTAAATATATTATATTATATTATATTATATTAATAAATTTAATAAATTTGTTGCGATCATTTGCAATTGATGCTTCACAAAACTTTCTTTATACTTTTTATAACAAAAATTTTAGATGCTTAATAAGTTTATAATTAACGCGCTATATGTTCGCAAAACAATACATATAATTATAATTCTATGTTATTTCGCTTTAAGTTACATCAAAAAAGCCATGTAAATAATTACTAATCAAGGGGGTAAGGCACTGATCTATTCTCTTCTTCTTAACTTCCTATTTTTTCTTCGTATCTATATCTCTATGGCATCAAGATTAGCAGCATACTTATTAGTATGTACAGGAATATCGTAATCAATGTCTGTCATAAGTACATCAAAATTTACAGGATTGCTTGAAAGACACGTCAATCTACACAAAATGAAAAGAAAATACTGGATTAATCAATATTATAAAATCTTGCTTGTAAATCATGTACACAATGTATAATTATGAAGTACAAAAATAGATATAAATAATTTTATAAGACATATAAAAAAAATTTTATGCCTCGTCGACGTTTGATAAGTGCACAATTAAAACAGTTTTTATAATTATAATTTCGTGTTATATTACTTAATGTTATATCATAAAAACAATTCAAATAATTACTCATCAGATTACTGGCGATTATCATCATCATATTTCAGTTTCTTCATCCCGCTATCACGATTATCAGTATCAAGATCTTTACTACTACTTGCCTGCGGTTCCCCGCTTGATGTACCAATATCTTTGACATTTTTATCAGAACTTGAAAGACTATCTGAATTACTCGATTCTCTGCACAGAATAAGCAGTAAAAATTGCTGGATTAATCAATATTATAAAGCTTCGTATGTATCATGTGCACAATGTACAATTACTAAAAAAAATCAAAATTTTTTTATTAATAAACTTTTATTATCTCTAAAGATTTCGCCTTCTCCTAAACTTTGAATTTTCGATATACTCAAAAAAAAAAAAAAAATCGGCGTTAAAATACTATCCAAATACAAAAATTCTTGCACGTATATTTAATTTTCATACTTATTTACAAGTTATGCTTATCCAAATTGTCACAAATTACCGATTATAGGAGTATTAAATACAATACATGACAAATTTGTATTATCGTATTTTAATATAATATTAGCTAAGTTAAGTTGACTCGAATATTTATAATATTTGTGGTAAATTTCTGAATTTTATTCATTATACACAATTCTGTTTATTGTATATAAAAATTATTTGTAAATGATTCAAAAGAGATAGAATTGTAATATTCAATTTATCGGCGTTTCTCTTACCCAATTGGACTGATTTCGAAAGATATTTTGAGACCATGATCTTTCGTCAAATGTTCATATAAGCTGAAAGAACACATTTTTCGTAACATCTTTTTGCAATGCTTGCAATGATATTTCTGGAAGCCTGGCAATATATCAATATGTTTGAATACCCATCCGCGGGTGATTTCCGCATCATCGGAATGAATAAGATGCTTATCAGATAAATGATCTTGTAGGTGAGAGTGAATATAACAGCTAGTTTCAACGGTTTTGCCACAAAGATCACAATATAATAGAGTGTCTTGTATTACAGAAAAGTTACTCTTTTTAAATGCTTTTAATGGAACATATTCCACATTGCTATGATTTTCCCTCATGTGCTGTTTCATATGGTACGCTTGGTGAGCTTTATGTAAGTATTTGTAATCTTTTTCTTTACACACACTGCAATGTGCATATTCCCCGTTTCTTACATAATAATTCCATATCCAATTATTAAAAACATCGTCCAAATTATTCCACTTTCTGCACAGAATAGAGAGTAAAAATTGCTGAATTAATCAATATTATAAAGTTTTGTTTGTATCATGTTCAAAATGTATTATTACTAACAATAAATTAAAACAAATATTATTAATAAGTTTTTATTATTTTCTAAAACTTCTCCTGCTTCTATAACAAAAACTTGAATTTTAGATATTCTCAAACATTCGTCATTTAAACACTATTAAAATACAAATATTCTTTCCCGATTATTTGATTCACATACTTATATTCACACTTAATCTTACTAACAAAAATTGTCACAAATAATCGATTTTAGAAGTACTAAATATTATAGATGGCAATTTTAAGTTATATCATATTTTACATATTTATAGCATATTTTGATGTAATATTAACATAGTTAACTCAAATACTTATAATATTTGTGAAAAAATAAATACATTCTATTTGAATTTTATGATGTTATTCATTATACACAATTCTACTCATTGTAGAAAAGTTATTTATAAATGATTCAAAAGATGGAATATAATAATATTTATCGCTGTTGCTCTTACCTTATATTAGATGGTTTATATTGCAAATTAACTTCATTGTAATGATCTAAGAACAAATGGTTAATTAAATATGCAGGTTTGTTTTGAATACCCATTTGACAATTATTGCAATATTGTTTCCCATCGGATACTTTTAATTTGTATTTTTCAAGTATCAATTCGCCGATTTTATTCACCTTATCTTCATCAGTTACATGTCCAACTCCTAAGTGAAATTTTATAATAGAATGAGTGTTCCATGAAATATACAATTTTTCACAATGCTTGCATTTGATGGTATTGTTATGTATGGTATAAAATTTCTTCAAATCTCCTTGTGTGCTTTTTGATGAGACAGCATTCTCATATTCTTTATGTGTATCATTTAAATGTTTTCTTACATCTTCATTATTTATAATTATGTCATAGGAATTAAAACAAATATCGCATATTATCTCATTGTTTGTTAATGTGAAATAATCCCTTAACGTATTAATTTTACTCGGCGTTACCATGATGTCTACTTTGTATTACAGATCGTGCACTACTAAGGTACAAAGAAGAACTGTTTCAACGAAAAATATTCGAAGAATATATAAGGTGGTATAAGAAAAACAGAAGGTCGCGGAAAGACGTATGATTCGTTGTAGTATTGTAAACATTGATACACATTTTAAATCTGTCTAACGTGTCTTAATTTTTGCGATTAATTATTAATCCACTGGCAATATCCCACCGAGAAAACGATTAGAAATAAATTACATAATCGCAAATTTTACAATAGATGCAAATATTAAAAATTTTTCGATTTCTGCACATTTTTTATTTAGGAAAGATTATATTCCTGTCAAAATGATAAAATAAACGATCTGGATGATACAAAAAAAAAAGATGCGAAATATGTTAATCAAATATTATAATAAACTTGTATGTGTATTGAATAATTATAAATTAAAAATATATTATGACACTTATAGAATAATTACATCTTATTTATGAAATAGCATTAGTTTTATATTACTTTTATTATAATCATTGCAAACTAACCAATTGAAAAGAGATTCAGGAATCTTCTCTCCTCCTTCTCTCCTCTCTCTAATATCTGTTTAAATATCTCTGTTAATACAATACGTAAAAAGTTATTTTTGCAGATTCAAAAACAGATTCATATAAAATTTCATATCGCTTAATTTTACATAAAAAAAAAGATACAAATGATGAAGAATATAAAAGGTGGTAAAAGAAAAACGGAAAGACGTATGATTCGTTGTAGGATTGTAAATATTAATACTCTGTTTAAATCTGTCTAAAGTGTGTTAATTTTTACGATTAGTTATTAATCCATTGCCGATATCCCACCGAGAAAACGATTAGAAATAAATTACATAATCGCAAATATTACAATAGATGCAAATATTAAAAATTTGTCAATTTCTGTACATTTTTGATTTAGGAAAGATTATACTCCTGTCAAAATGATTAGAATAAACTATCAGGAAGATAAAAAAGAGAAAAGATGCGAAATATGTTTATCAAATATTATAATAATCTTGTATGTGTATTGAATAATTATAAATTAGAAACATATTATGACACTTATTTAATAATTACAATTTATTTATGAGATTGCATTCTTTTATATTACTTTTATTATAGTCAATGCATATCAACCAATTGAAAACAGATTCAGGAATCTCCTCTTCTCTCTCTCTTTCTCACTCTCTCTCTCTCTCTCTCTCTCTCTCTCTCACTCTCTCTCTCTCTCTCTCTCTCTCTCTCTCTCTCTCTCTCTCTCTCTCTCTCTCTTCTCTCTTCTCTCTTTAAAATCTGTTTATAAATCTCTGTTAACACAATACGCAAAAAGTTATTCTTGCAGACTCAAAAATAAATTCATATAAAGTTTTATATCGCTTAATGTTACATCAAAAAAACAATACAAATAATTACTCACTTTGGGTGCATTAATTCTTTCACTTATTTGAGACTATTTATTAAATCATTAATATTATACTTATTAGATCATCAAAGTCATCAAAGTCAAAATTGCAGGTTGGCTACTGATAGTAGATATTATATTAAAATGATTTGCCACAAATTACCGATTACAAAAATGCCAAATATTAGTAGGTGATATTTTTATATTATATCATATTTTTCATATTTATAACATATTTTGATTTAATGTTAGATTGCAATTAGTTAAATTAATTCAAATATTCATGATATTTGTGATACGCTCATTTTAAATATCTAAATTTTATGATTTTTATGATTTTATGGTTTCGTTAAACACAATTCTACTCATTGTACAAAAATTATTTATAATTAATTCGAAAGGAGAAAATAGTAATAATTCATCGCGCAGTTTCTCGTATGTCGTTGGTCTGATATTCGAAGGTACATCGACCTGATGACCTTCGATCAAATGGTTCACATTATGATTTTATTATTCTATTATTTATTATTTTATCTCCTGAGATTCCTGACAATACTGTGATAAATGTCACTATGTGGAAATGTTATGTGTTTCAGTATATTAGATTTGCTTATTGTAAGAGTATAATAAAATATACCGCAAATAATGCATTTTGCTTTATCGCCTTCTAATGTAAAATATTCTCATAACTATGTAATTTTCCCTGCATTGACATAATATCCGTTTAATATCACAGATTGTGTATAACTAAATTCAAAAAAAGAATTATCTTAATGACAAATATACGAAAAATATAAAAGCTAGTAAAAGAGAAATGGAAAGATCGCGGAATAACGTATAATTCTTTGTATATAAATATGACAATATAAATATTATTCTCAACCTAAATCTGTCTCTCATATTTTAATGATAAATCGCTATATGTTTAGTACGTAATGTATATTTTAAAAAATGACAGAATTTCTTAAACAAAATGATTTGAACATTTTATTAAAAACAGATTACATGTTCACTTTTTTGACGTTGCTACATGTCAGCAATCTTTGTATATCTTATCCTTTCACATATTACATTTTCGGAGAATTTACGAAGAGTAGTGCGAAATTTTTTTTAAAAGAAGTGAAAAAAATACGCCAAGTGCATATATAAACATTTTTAAACTTGTATATGTAAAAAATAAAAAGTCATAAAAAATATAAATAAGAACGTCTAAGGAATACATAAAACAGTTCAATATTGTTAAAATATTGACTATTCAATAGACGATTTAATGCAATTACCTGCTTGATGTGATTATATATTTATTATAGTAATTATAAGTAGACTTTATATTAATTATATACTTAATTACGTAATATTAATTTAATCGACACTAAAAGACTTAGGATTTCTCTATTTCGTATATAAAAAATGTGCATTTTACAGATAATCTTAAAAATTTTTTAATTAATTTATTGTTTTACACGCATAAAAGTTCTAAGTTGCATAAAGTGAGCTCACAAGCTAGAACAATATGTGTGTGTATTATATACAATGTGTCTATGAACAATATAAAACAAGAAGAAAAATATTATTATTAATTACATTGTATTCTTTTTATGACATAATTCAAATGTGTAGATTTATTGTTTGCTATTGGACTACAGTTATTTTTTCATTTAAATTTATTTTCATATAATTCATCCACCCCCTCATTTTCTGATACCAAATTTATTATCACTTTTAATTTAGTGCACGCATGGCACACGCAGACTGACGAGTCCGAAAATTAATTTCTTTTAGAGCTGTTTTAACATTTGCAAGTTTAGCGAATTTTGTTATCTTTTCAGTAAAATTATTTTAGCAGTTAATATTGATCTGTTTCAACTCGTGACTAAGACAAATGTAAATTTTTTATTATAATGTACGAATTAATGGGAAAAAAACCGTACATTAATGAGATATACCCTAAAAACTTACTTTTTTTAAAAAAGTAAAAAGGAAGCGCCAAGTATACGCGCCAGTTAAGAAAAACTGTTATATTTGTTTACAAAATAGTGTTATTTTAAACTACAAAAATAATGATATTATAGAAAATGGCGCCAATTAAAAATATAAACATTTAAAAATATTAATGAAATAATAATATTAAATTAAATTAAAAATTAAGAGAAAAATTAAGAATTAGAAATTAATACAAGAAATTAAAAATTTTTACAAAAATTAAAAGTTAATATTAATTAAAAAATTGTGCAAATTAGAAATTTGCACATTGCTTTCTCACCATTTTAATTCGCTCACAAAATTCCTCTTCAGAGGGAGCTAGGTTTTAAATTAAAGTAAAATTATTAGCATATAATAGATTGGCTTCCTAGACACTCCCGAAACACTAGCTATATTAAGAAGCTTCAAATTAAAACAAGCTTTTTGTTTTGTTATACTAAAATAATAGAATAATTAATTTAATTTTTATGGGATATTTTTAATTTTATTTTCTTTTAGAATAAATTCGGGCAATAAACAAAAATAAAATTTATTAAGACACCTTCTACGTATTCTCAAGATTTCATACCTTATTTAATTTCCGAATTAGAGGACCCCTTCTTTTATAAAAAAAAATTTTTAAAAATGTTACGAATCTTTAAGTATTTGGATTTTTAAAATTTGATCGATATTGCTTATATAACTTTCCTTACAAAAAGAAAATCAATAACAATCGTATTAATGCAATCAGGTTATTCTGTAGGAATGTTAAAATTGTTCAATATATCTAAAACGGTAAATTTTTGCAAGGATCTGTGCGATGGTATTTTCATATCTCTTAAATCCTAAATTAAGCTATTACCTTCAATGGAACTTTTCTACGCTTCTCTAAATATTATCGATTATCGTCGGGGCAAAGCTTTCATTGAACATCGGGACAAGAAGGATCCAGACGTTAGCGAAGAAAGCGATTTGGCTTATGGAGCTCTACGTGCCAGGCTCTGATTCTCGAGGGCTCGAATTGTCAGTAAAACAAACAGTCGCGAACAAGCGCGTGAGTGATGGGTGAGCTGGTCAGCATGAACAAAACAGAGAAAGAGATAGAGAGAGGGAGAGAAGTAGGTGAAAAGGAGAGACAGAAGGAGGTTCGCCAGTTCGCAAGCTATTATCGCGCGAATCGCGCCACTTGGCAGCACGTAGATTGATCGGCTTTAGCTATATCGATCTGTAATGACTATTGATCAAATGTTCTATTGTAAAAATAATGTATTTCCTGCCTGCTAATTCTCGCAGATTATTTTTGAATTGGCAGAGATTAGTTCTGTCAAATCGGAAACCATCAGAATGAGAAGAAAAGAATAATAAGCGAAATTAATTAGTCAAACATTATAATAAATTTTAGAAATCATTGAAATAATTACACAAACTAAAATAATAATCCATCATATTTATTTAATAAGGCTATCTTATTTATGAAATTGCATCAAATTTACATGATTTTTATTACAATCAATGCACGTCAACAAATTGAAAATAGATACAAAATCCTTATAACTGTTTCAATATCTTTGTTAATACAATAAATTTGTAAAATTATTCTTGCAGAATCAATAATATATTCATGTCATATAATATATAATGTAATCTTTTTCTAATGTAATATAACAACTTATTGATATAAACTATTGATATAAATTTTTTTATAGAAAATAGAAAAAAAGTTTTAGTATGTAACATAATTATAATATAATTATGTTATAATTATAATATTATTATATAAATTACATTATATTATATTATTAATAAATGTGCATATAATATGTAAATATATTATATTATATTATATTATATTAATAAATTTAATAAATTTGTTGCTATCATTTGCAATTGATGCTTCACAAAACTTTCTTTATACTTTTTATAACAAAAATTTTAGATGCTTAATAAGTTGATAATTAACACGCTATATGTTCGCAAAACAATACATTTAATTATAATTCTATGTTATTTCGCTTTATGTTACATCAAAAAAGCCATTTAAATAATTACTAATCAAGGGGGTGGGGCACTGATCTATTCTCTTCTTCTTATCTTCCTATTTTTTCTTCGTAACTATATCTCTATGGCATCAAAATTAGCAGCATCCTTATCAGTATGTACAGGAATATCGTAATCAATGTCTGTCATTAGTTCATCAAAATTTACAGGATTGTTTGAAAGACTCGTCAATCTACACAAAATGAAAAGAAAATACTGGATTAATCAATATTATAAAATCTTGCTTGTAAATCATGTACACAATGTATAATTATGAAGTACAAAAATAGATATAAATAATTTTATAAGATATATAAAGAAAATTTTATGCCTCCTCGACGTATGATAAGTGCACAATTAAAACAGTTGATATAATTATAATTTCGTGTTATATTACTTAATGTTATATCAAAAAAACAATTCAAATAATTACTCATCAGATTACTGGCGATTATCATCATCATATTTCAGTTTCTTCATCCCGCTATCACGATCATCAGTATCAAGATCTTTACTACTACCTGCCTGCGGTTCCCCGCTTGATGTACCAATATCTTTGACATTTTTATCAGAACTTGAAAGACTATCTGAATTACTCAATTCTCTGCACAGAATGAGGAGTAAAAATTGTTGGATTAATCAATATTATAAAGCTTTGTATGTATCATGTGCACAATGTACAATTACTAACAAAAAATCAAAATTTTTTTATTAATAAACTTTTATTATTTCTAAAGATTTCGCCTTCTCTTAAACTTTGAATTTTCGATATCCTCAAAAAAAAAAAAAAGAAGATCTGCGTTAAAATACTATCCAAATACAAAAATTCTTGCACGTATATTTAATTTTCATACTTATTTTCGAGTTATGCTTATTCAAATTGTCACAAATTACCGATTATAGGAGTATTAAATACAATACATGACAAATTTGTATTATCGTATTTTGATATAATATTAGCTAAGTTAAGTTGACTCGAATATTTATAATATTTGTGGTATATTTCTGAATTTTATTCATTATACACAATTCTGTGTATTGTATATAAAAATTATTTGTAAATAATTCAAAAGAGATAGAATTGTAATATTCAATTTATCGGCGTTTCTCTTACTTCATTGGACTGATATCGAAAGACATTTTGAGACCATGATCTTTCGTCAAATGTTCATATAAGCTGAAAGAACACATTTTTCGTAACATCTTTTTGCAATGCTTGCATTGATATTTCTGGAAGCCTGACAATATATCAATATGTTTGTATACCCATCCGCGGAAGATTTCCGCATGACCGGAAGAAATATCATGCTCTTTAGCTAAATGATATGGTAACTGAGACTGAATATGATAGGATGTATCAACGGTGCTGTCACAAAGATCACAATATAATAGACAGTCTTGTATTACAGTAAAGTTATTCTTTTCTGATGATTTCGATGGAACATATTCCACATTGTAATGTTTTTCCTTCATGTGCTTTCTCTTATGGTACGTTTGGTTAGATTTTTGTATGTATTTGTAATTTGTTTTATTACACACACTGCAATGTGCATATTCCCCGTTTCTTACATAATATTGCCATATCCAATTATCATAAAGTTCGTCAAAACTATTCTTCTTTCTGCACAGAATAGAGAGTAAAAATTGCTGGATTAATCAATATTATAAAGTTTTGTTTGTATCATGTTCACAATGTATTATTACTAACAATAAATTGAAACAAATATTATTAATAAGTTTTTATTATTTTCTAAAACTTCTCCTGCTTCTATAACAAAAACTTGAATCTTCGATATTCTCAAACATTCGACATTTAAACACTATTCAAATACAAATATTCTTTACCGATCATTTAATTCACATACTTATATTCACACTTATTCTTACTTATAAAAATTGTCACAAATTATCGATTTCAGAAGTACTAAATATTATAGATGGCAATTTTATGTTATAACATATTTTACATATTTATTGCATATTTTGATGTAATATTAACATAGTTAACTCAAATATTTATAATATTTGAGAAAAAATAAATACATTCTATTTGAATTTTATGATTTTATTCATTATACACAATTCTACTCATTGTAGAGAAGTTATTTAAAAATGATTCAAAAGATGGAAAATAATATTTATCGCTGTTCCTCTTACCTTGTATTAGATGGTGTGTATTTCAAATTATCTTCATTGTAATGATCTAACAACATATGTGTAATTAAATATGCAGGTTTGTTTTGAATACCCATTTGACAATTATTGCAATATTGTTTCCCATCGGATTCGTTTAATTTGTATTTTTCACGTATCCATTCGCCGATTTTATTCACCTTATCTTCATCTGTTTCATGTCCAACTCCTAAGTGAAATTTTATAATAGAATGAGTGTTCCATGAAATATACAATTTTTCACAATGCTTGCATTTGATGGTATTGTTATGTATGGTATAAAATTTCTTCAAATATTTTTGTGAGTTTCTTGATGAGACAGCATTATCATATTCTCTATGTGTATCATTTAAATGTTTTCTTACATCTTCATTATTTATAATTATGTCATAGGAATTAAAACAAATATCGCATATTATCTCATTGTCTGTTAATGTGAAATAATCCCTTAACGTATTAATTTCACTCGGCGTTACCATGATGTCTACTTTGTATCACAGATCGTGCACTACTAAGGTATAAAGAAGAACTGGTTCAACGAAATATATTCGAAGAATATATAAGGTTGTATAAGAAAAACGGAAGGTCGCGGAAAGACGTATGATTTGTTGTAGGATTGTAAACATTGATACACAGTTTAAATCTGTCTAACGTGTCTTAATTTTTATGAATTTTTAGTTATTAATCCACTGCCGATATCCCACCGAGAAAACGAATAGAAATAAATTACATAATCGCAAATTTTACAATAGATGCAAATATTAAAAATTTTTTAATTTCTGTACATTTTTGATTTAGGAAAGATTATACTCCTGTCAAAATGATTAGAATAAACTATCAGGATGATACAAAAGAGAAAAGATGCGAAATATGTTAATCAAATATTATAATAAACTTGTATGTGTATTGAATAATTATAAATTAAAAATATACTATGACACTTATTTAATAATTACAATTTATTTTTGAGATTGCATTAGTTTTATATTACTTTTATTATAGTCATTGCATATCAACCAATTGAAAACAGATTCTGGAATCTCTTCTCCTCTCCTCTCACTCTCTCACTCTCTCACTCTATCTCTCTCTCTCTCTCTCTCTCTCTCTCTCTCTCTCTCTCTCTCTCTCTCTCTCTCTCTCTTTCTCTCACTCACTCACTCACTCACTCTCTCTCTCTCACTCCCTCTTTCTCTCTCTCTCTCTCTCTCTCTCTCTCTCTCTCTCTCTCTCTTCTCTCTTTAATATCTGTTTATATATCTCTGTTAATACAATACAAAACAATACACTAAAAGTTATACTTGCAGACTCAAAAACAAATTCATATAAAGTTTTATATCGCTTAATGTTACATCAGAAAAACAATACAAATAATTACTCACTTTGGGTGCATTAATTCTGTCACTTATTTGAGACTATTTATTAAATCATCAGTATTATACTTATTAGATCATCAAAGTCATCAAAGTCAAAATTGCAGATTGGCTACTGATAGTAGATATTATATTAAAATGATTTGCCACAAATTACCGATTACAAAAATGCCAAATATTAGTAGGTGATATTTTTATATTATATCATATTTTTCATACTTATAACATATTTTGATTTAATATTAGATTACAATTAGATAAATTAATTCAAATATTCATGATATTTGTGATACGCTCATTTTAAATATCTTAATTTTATTATTTTTACGATTTTATGGTTTCGTTATACACAATTCTACTCATTGTACAAAAATTATTTATAAATAATTCGAAAGGAGAAAATAGTAATAATTCATCGCGCAGGTTCTCGTATGTCGTTGGTCAGATATTCGAAGGTACATCGACCTGATGACCTTCGATCAAATGGTTCACATTATGATGTTATTATTCTATTATATATTATTTTATCTTCTGAGATTCCTGACGAGACAATACTGTGTCACTATGTCGAGATGTTATGTGTTTCAGTATATTCGATTTGCTTATTGTAGGAGTATTATAAAATATACCACAAATAATGCATTTTGCTTTATCGCCTTCTATGTTTATTTTAAAAAATGACTGAATTTCTTAAACATAATGATTTGAACATTTTATTAAAAACAGATTACATGTCCACTTTTTTGGCGTTGCTACATGTCAGCAATCTTTGTATAACTTATCCTTTCACATATTACATTTTCGGAGAATTTATGAAGAGTAGAGCGAAACTATTTTTAAAGGAAGTGAAAAAGATACGCCAAGTGCATACATAAACATTTTTAAACTTGTAAATGTAACAAATAAAAAGTCATAAAAAATATAAATAAAAACGTCAGGAATACATAAAACAGGAATACATAAAACAGTTCAATATTGTTAAAATATTGACTATTCAATAGACGATTTAATGCAATTACCTGTTTGATGTGATTATATATTTATTATAGTAATTATAAGTAGACTTTATAATAATTATATACTTAATTACGTAATATTAATTTAATCGACACTAAACGACTTAGGATTTCTCTATTTCGTATAGAAAAAGTGTGCATTTTACAGATAATCTTAAAAATTTTTTAATTAATTTATTGCTTTACACGCATAAAAGTTCTAAGTTGCATAAAGTGGGCTCACAAGCTAGAACAATATGTGTGTGTATTATATACAATGTGTCTATGTACAATATAAAACAAGAACAAAAATATTATTATTAATTACATTGTATTCTTTTTATCACATAATTCAAATGTGTAGATTTATTGTTTGCTATTGAACTACAGTTATTTTTTCATTTACATTTATTTTCATATAATTTATCCGCCCTCTCGTTTGCTGATACCAAATTTTTTATCACTTTTAATTCAGTGCCCGCATGGCACACGCAGACTGACGAGTTCGAAAATTAATTTCTTTTAGAGAGGTTTTACCATTTGCACGTTTAGCGAATTTTATTATCTTTTCAGTAAAATGATTTTAGCATTTAATAGTGATCTGTTTAAACTCGTGTGACAAAGACAAATGTAAATTTTTTATTATATTGTACGAACTAATGGGAAAAAAGACCGTAATTTAGTGAGATATACCCTAAAAACTTACTTTTTTTAAAAAAGTAAATAGAAGGCGCCAAGTACACGCGCTAGTTAAGAAAAACTGTTATACTTGTTTACAAAATAGTGTTATTTTAACCTACATAAATAATGATAATATAGAAAATTGCGCCAATTAAAAGTATAAACGTTAAAAAATATTAATGAAAAAACAATAATAATTTAAATTAAAAATTAACAGAAAAATTAAAAATTAGAAATTAATACAAAAAATTAAAAATTTTTACAAAAATTAAATATAAATATAAATAAAAAAATTGTGCAAATTAGAAATTTGCACCTTGCTTCCTCACCATTTTAATACGCTTACAAAGTTCCTCTTCAGAAGAATCTAGTTTTTAAATTAAAGTAAAATTATTAGCATATAATAGATTGGCTTCCTAGACACTCCCGAGACACTAGCTATATTAAAAAGTTTCAAGTTAGAACAAGCAGTTTTTTTTTGTTACAATCAAATAATAGAATAATTAATTTAATTTTTATGAAATATTTTTAATTTTATTTTCTTTTGGAATAAATTCGGGCAATAAATAAAAATAAAATTTATTAAGACACATTCTACGTATTCTCAAGATTTCATACCTTTCTTAATTTCCGAATTAGAGACCCCTTCATTTATAAAAAAAAATTTAAAAAAAAGTTACGAATCTTTAAGAGTTTGGATTTTTAAAATTTGATCGATATTGCTTATATAACTTTCCTTACAAAAAGAAAATCAATAACAATCATATTAATGCTATCAGGTTATTCTGTAGGAATGTTAAAATAGTTCAATATATCTAAAACGGTAAATTTTTGCAAGGATCTGTGCGATGGTATTTTCATATCTCTTAAATCCTAAATTAAGCTATTACCTTCAATGGAACTTTTCTACGCTTTTCTAGATATTATCGATTATCGTCGGGGCAAAGCTTTCATTGAACATCGGGACAAGAAGGATCCAGACGTTAGCGAAGAAAGCGATTTGGGTTATGGAGCTTTACGTGCCAGGCTCTGATTCTCGAGGGCTCGAATTGTCAGTAAAACGAACAGTCGCGAACAAGCGCGTGAGTGATGGGTGAGCTGCTCAGCATGAACAAAACAGAGAAAGAGATAGAGAGAGGGAGAGAAGTAGGTGAAAAGGAGAGACAGAAGGAGGTTCGCCAGTTCGCAAGCTATTATCGCGCGAATCGCGCCACTTGCCAGCACGTAGATTGACCGGCTTTAGCTATATCGATCTGTAATGACTATTGATCAAATGTTCTATTGTAAAAATAATGTATTTCCTGCCTGCTAATTCTCGCAGAGTATTTTTGAATTAGCAAATATTAGTTCTGTCAAATCGGAAACCATCAGAATGAGAAGAAAAGAATAATAAGCGAAATTAATTAGTCAAACATTATAATAAATTTTAGAAAACATTGAAATAATTACACAAACTAAAATAATAATCCATCATATTTATTTAATAAGGCTATCTTATTTATGAAATTGCATCAAATTTACATGATTTTTATTACAATCAATGCACGTCAACACATTGAAAATAGATACAAAAACCTTATAACTGTTTCAATATCTTTGTTAATACAATACATTTGTAAAATTATTCTTGCAGAATCAATAATATATTCATGTCATATAATATATAATGTAATCTTTTTCTAATGTAATATAACAACTTATTGATATAAACTATTGATATAAATTTTATTATAAAAAATAGAAAGAAAGTTTTAGTATGTAACATAATTATAATATAATTATGTTATAATTATAATATTATTATATAAATTACATTATATTATATTATTAATAAATGTGCATATAATATGTAAATATATTATATTATATTATATTATATTAATAAATTTAATAAATTTGTTGCGTTCATTTGCAATTGATGCTTCACAAAACTTTCTTTATACTTTTTATAACAAAAATTTTAGATGCTTAATAAGTTGATAATTAACACGCTATATGTTCGCAAAACAATACATTTAATTATAATTCTATGTTATTTCGCTTTATGTTACATCAAAAAAGCCATGTAAATAATTACTAATCAAGGGGGTGGGGTACTGATCTATTCTCTTCTTCTTATCTTCCTATTTTTTCTTCGTAACTATATCTCTATGGCATCAAAATTAGCAGCATGTCCTTATCAGTATGTACAGGAATATCGTAATCAATGTCTGTCATTAGTTCATCAAAATTTACAGCATTGTTTGAAAGACTCGTCAATCTACACAAAATGGAAAGAAAATACTGGATTAATCAATATTATAAAATCTTGCTTTTAAATCATGTACACAATGTATAATTATGAAGTACAAAAATAGATATAAATAATTTTATAAGACATATAAAAAAAATTTTATGCCTCCTCGACGTTTGATAAGTGCACAATTAAAACAGTTGATATAATTATAATTTCGTGTTATATTACTTAATGTAATATCAAAAAAGCAATTCAAATAATTACTCATCAGATTACTGGCGATTATCATCATCATATTTCAGTTTCTTCATCCCGCTATCATCAGTATCAAGATCTTTACTACTACCTGCCTGCGGTTCCCCGCTTGATGTACCAATATCTTTGACATTTTTATCAGAACTTGAAAGACTATCTGAATTACTCGATTCTCTGCACAGAATGAGGAGTAAAAATTGTTGGATTAATCAATATTATAAAGCTTCGTATGTATCATGTGCACAATGTACAATTACTAACAAAAAATCAAAATTTTTTTATTAATAAACTTTTATTATCTCTAAAGATTTCGCCTTCTCTTAAACTTTGAATTTTCGATATCCTCAAAAAAAAAAAAAAAAAAAAAGGAGATCTGCGTTAAAATACTATCCAAATACAAAAATTCTTGCACGTATATTTAATTTTCATACTTATTTTCAAGTTATGCTTATTCAAATTGTCACAAATTACCGATTATAGGAGTATTAAATACAATACATGACAAATTTGTATTATCGTATTTTAATATAATATTAGCTAAGTTAAGTTGACTCGAATATTTATAATATTTGTGGTAAATTTCTGAATTTTATTCATTATACACAATTCTGTTTATTGTATATAAAAATTATTTGTAAATGATTCAAAAGAGATAGAATTGTAATATTCAATTTATCGGCGTTTCTCTTACCCAATTGGACTGATTTCGGAAGATATTTTGAGACCATGATCTTCCGTCAAATGTTCATATAAGCTGAAAGAACACATTTTTCGTAACATCTTTTTGCAATGCTTGCATTGATATTTCTGGAAGCCTGGCATTATATCAATATGTTTGTATACCCATCCGCGGAAGATTTGCGCATGACCGGAAGGAATAGGATGCTCACCGTTAAAATGTTCTTGTAAGTTATTGTGAATATAACATTTTGTTTCAACGGTGTTGTTACAAAGATCACAATATAATAGACAGTCTTGTATTAAAGAAAAGTTACTCTTTTTTGATGCTTTTGATGGAACATATTCCACATTCTTATGTTTTTCCTTCATGTGCTTTCTCATATAGTACGTAGATCTTTGTAAGTATTTGAAACCTTTTTCTTTACACATACTGCAATGTGCATATTCCCCGTTTCTTACATAATAATTCCATATCCAGTTATCAAAAAGATCGTCAAAACTATTCCACTTTCTGCACAGAATAGAGAGTAAAAATTGCTGGATTAATCAATATTATAAAGTTTTGTTTGTATCATGTTCACAATGTATTATTACTAACAATAAATTAAAACAAATATTATTAATAAGTTTTTATTATTTTCTAAAACTTCTCCTGCCTCTCTATAACAAAAACTTGAATTTTCGATATTCTCTACCATTCGACATTTAAACACTATTCAAATACAACTATTCTTTCCCGATTATTTAATTCACATACTTATATTCACACTTATTCTTACTTATAAAAATTGTCACAAATTACCGATTACAGAAGTAGTAAATATTATAAATGGCAATTTTATGTTATATCATATTTTACATATTTATAGCATATTTTGATGTAATATTAACATAGTTAACTCAAATATTTATAATATTTGTGAAAAAATAAATACATTCTATTTGAATTTTATGATTTTATTCATTATACACAATTCTACTCATTGTAGAAAAGTTATATATAAATGATTCAAAAGATGGAATATAGTAATATTTATCGCTGTTGCTCTCACCTTATATTAGATGGTTTATATTGCAAATTATCTTCATTGTAATGATCTAAGAACAAATGGTTAATTAAATATGCAGGTTTGTTTTGAATACCCATTTTACAATTATTGCAATATTGTTTCCCATCGGATTCGTTTAATTTGTATTCCTCACGTATCCATTCGCCGATTTTATTCACCTTATCTTCATCAGTTAGATGTCCAACTCCTAAGTGAAATTTTATAATAGAATGAGTGTTCCATGAAATATACAATTTTTCACAATGCTTGCATTTGATGGTATTGTTATGTATGGTATAAAATTTCTTCAAATATTCTTGTGTGTTTCTTGATGAGACAGCAATTTCATATTCTCTATGGGTATCATTTAAATGTTTTCTTACATCTTCATAATTTATAATTATGTCATAGGAATTAAAACAAATATCGCATATTATCTCATTGTCTGTTAATGTGAAATAATCCCTTAACGTATTAATTTCACTCGGCGTTACCATGATGTCTACTTTGTATCACAGATCGTGCACTACTAAGGTACAAAGGAGAACTGTTTCAACGAAAAATATTCGAAGAATATAAAAGGTGGTATAAGAAAAACGGAAAGTCGCAGAAAGACGTATGATTCGTTGTAGGATTGTAAACATTGATACACAGTTTAAATCTGTCTAACGTGTCTTAATTTTTACTATTAGTTATTAATCCACTGGCGATATCCCACCGAGAAAACGATTAGAAATAAATTACATAATCGCAAATTTTACAATAGATGCAAATATTAAACATTTTTCGATTTCTGCACATTTTTTATTTAGGAAAGATTATATTCCTGTCAAAATGATAAAAAGAACGATCAGGATGATACAAAGGAGAAAAGATGCGAAATATGTTAATCAAATATTATAATAAACTTGTATGTGTATTGAATAATTATATATTAAAAATATATTATGACACTTATTTAATAATTAAAATTTATTTATGAGGTTGCATTAGTTTTATATTACTTTTATTATAGTCATTGCATATCAACCAATTGAAAACAGATTCAGGAATCTTCTCTCCTTTTTCTCTCCTCTCTCTAATATCTATTTAAATATCTCTGTTAATACAATACTTAAAAAGTTATTTTTGCAGATTCGAAAACAGATCCATATAAAATTTCATATCGCTTAATTTTACATCAAAAAAACGATACAAATGATGAAAATTATAAAAGGTGGTCAAAAAAAAACGGAAGGTCGCGGAAAGACGTATGATTCGTTGTAGGACTGTAAATATTGGTACACAGTTTAAATCTGTCTAACGTGTCTTAACTTTTACGATTAGTTATTAATCCAATGCCGATATGCCACTGAGAAAACGATTAGAAATAAATTACATAACCGCAAATATTACAATAGATGCAAATATTAAAAGTTTTCCAATTTCTGTACATTCTTGATTTAGGAAAAATTATACTCCTGTCAAAAATGATTAGAATAAACTATCAGGATGATACAAAAGGGAAAAGATGTGAAATATGTTAATCAAATATTATAATAAACTTGTATGTGTATTAAATAATTATAAATTAAAAATATATTATGACATTTAATAATTACAATTTATTTATGAGATTGCATTCTTTTATATTACTTTTATTACAGTCAATGAATATCAAACAATTGAAAACAGATTCTGGAATCTCCTCTCCTCTCCTCTCTCTCTCTCTCTCACTCTCTCTCTCTCTCTCTCTCTCTCTCTCTCTCTCTCTCTCTCTTCTCTCTTTAATATCTGTTTATATATCTCTGTTAATACAATACAAAACAATACACTAAAAGTTATACTTGCAGACTCAAAAACAAATTCATATAAAGTTTTATATTGCTTAATGTTACATCAGAAAAACAATACAAATAATTACTCACTTTGGGTGCATTAATTCTGTCACTTATTTGAGACTATTTATTAAATCATCAGTATTATACTTATTAGATCATCAAAGTCATCAAAGTCAAAATTGCAGATTGGCTACTGATAGTAGATATTATATTAAAATGATTTGCCACAAATTACCGTTTACAAAAATGCCAAATATTAGTAGGTGATATTTTTATATTATATCATATTTTTCATACTTATAACATATTTTGATTTAATATTAGATTACAATTAGATAAATTAATTCAAATATTCATGATATTTGTGATACGCTCATTTTAAATATCTTAATTTTATTATTTTTACGATTTTATGGTTTCGTTATACACAATTCTACTCATTGTACAAAAATTATTTATAAATAATTCGAAAGGAGAAAATAGTAATAATTCATCGCGCAGGTTCTCGTATGTCGTTGGTCAGATATTCGAAGGTACATCGACCTGATGACCTTCGATCAAATGGTTCACATTATGATGTTATTATTCTATTATATATTATTTTATCTTCTGAGATTCCTGACGAGACAATACTGTGTCACTATGTCGAGATGTTATGTGTTTCAGTATATTCGATTTGCTTATTGTAGGAGTATTATAAAATATACCACAAATAATGCATTTTGCTTTATCGCCTTCTATGTTTATTTTAAAAAATGACTGAATTTCTTAAACATAATGATTTGAACATTTTATTAAAAACAGATTACATGTCCACTTTTTTGGCGTTGCTACATGTCAGCAATCTTTGTATAACTTATCCTTTCACATATTACATTTTCGGAGAATTTATGAAGAGTAGAGCGAAACTATTTTTAAAGGATGTGAAAAAGATACGCCAAGTGCATATATAAACATTTTTAAATTTGTATATGTAACAAATAAAAGTCAAAAAATATAAATAAAAACGTCTAAGGAATATATATAGCAGTTCAATATTGTTAAAATATTGACTATTCAATAGACGATTTAATGCAATTACCTGCTTGATGTAATTATATATTTATTATAGTAATTATAAGTAGACTTTATTTTAATTATATATTTAATTATGTAATATTAATTTAATCGACTCTAAACGACTTAGGATTTCTCTATTTTGTAAAGAAAAAGTGTGCATTTTACAGATAATCTTAAAAATTTTTTAAATAATTTATCGCTTTACACGCATAAAAGTTCTAAGTTGCATAAAATGAGCTTACAAGCTCGAACAATATGTGTATGTATTATATACATTGTGTCTATGTACAATATAAAACAAGAACAAAAATATTATTATTAATTACATTGTATTCTTTTTATCACATAATTCAAATGTGTAGATTTATTGTTTGCTATTGGACTACATTTATTTTATTCATTTACATTTATTTTCATATTATACATCCGCCCTCTCGTTTGCTGATACCAAATTTTTTATCACTTTTAATTTAGTGCCCGCATGGCACACAGACTGCCGAATCCGAAAACTAATTTCTTTTAAAGCGGTTTTACCATTTGCACGATTAGCGAATTTTGTTATCTTTTCAGTAAAATGATTTTAGCATTTAATAGTGATCTGTTTAAACTCGTGTGACTAAGACAAATGTAAATTTTTTATTATATTGTACGAACTAATGGGAAAAAAAACCGTACTTTAGTGAGATATACCCTAAAAACTTACTTTTTTTAAAAAAGTAAAAAGAAGGCGCCAAGTACACGCGCCAGTTAAGAAAAACTGTTATAATTGTTTACAAAATAGTGTTATTTTAACCTACATAAATAATGATAATATAGAAAATTGCGCCAATTAAAAGTATAAACGTTAAAAAATATTAATGAAAAAATAATAATAATTTAAATTAAAAATTAACAGAAAAATTAAAAATTAAAAATTAATACAAAAAATTAAAAATTTTTAAAAAAATTAAATATTAATATAAATAAAAAAATTGTGCAAATTAGAAATTTGCATCTTGCTTCCTCACCATTTTAATTCGCTTTCAAAGTTCCTATTCAGAAGAAGCTAGTTTTTAAATTAAAGTAAAATTATTAGCATATAATAGGTTGGCTTCCAAGACACTCCCGAGACACTAGCTAAATTAAGAAGCTTCAAGTTAAAACAAGCAGTTTTTTTTTTGTTACACTCAAATAATAGAATCATTAATTTAATTTTTATGGGATATTTTTAATTTTATTTTCTTTTAGAATAAATTCGGGCAATAAACAAAGATAAAATTTATTAAAACACTTTCTATGTATTCTCAAGATTTCATACCTTTCTTAATTTCCAAATTAGAGACCCCTCCTTTTATAAAAAAAAATTTAAAAAAAGGTTACGAATCTTTAAGAGTTTGGATTTTTAAAATTTGATCGATATTGTTTATATAACTTTACTTACAATAAGAAAATCAATAACAATCGTATTAATGCAATCATGTTATTCTGTAGGAATGTTAAAATTGTTCAATATATCTAAAACGGTAAATTTTTGCAAGGATCTATGCGATGGTATTTTCATATCTCTTAAATCCTAAATTAAGCTATTCCTTTCAATGGAACTCCTCTACGCTTCTCTAGATATTATCGATTATCGTCGGGGCAAAGTTTTCATTGAACATCAGGACAAGAAGGATCCACACGTTAGCGAAGAAAGCAATTTGGGTTATGGAGCTCTACGTGCCAGGCTCTGGTTCTCGAGGGCTCGAATTGTCAGCAAAACGAACAGTCGCGAACAAGCGCGTGAGTGATGGGTGAGTTGCTCAGCATGAACAAAACAGAGAAAGAGAGAGAGAGAGAGAGCGAGAGAGAGAGAAAGAGAGAGAAGTAGGTAAAAAGGAGAGACAGAAGGAGGTTCGCCAGTTCGCAAGCTATTGTCGCGCGAATCGCGCCACTTGGCAGCACGTAGATTGACCGGCTTTAGCTATATCGATCTGTAATGACTATTGATCAAATGTTCTATTGTAAAAATAATGTATTTCCTGCCTGCTAATTCTCGCAGAGTATTTTTGAATTACCAAATATTAGTTCTGTCAAATCGGAAACCATCAGAATGAGAAGAAAAGAATAATAAGAAATTAATTAATCAAAGATTATAATAAATTTTAGAAAACATTGAAATAATTACACAAAATAAAATAATAATCCATCATATTTATTTAATAAGGCTATCTTATTTATGAAATTGCATCAAATTTACATGATTTTTATTACAATCAATGCACGTCAAAAAATTGAAAACAGATACAAAAACCTTATATCTATTTCAATATCTTTGTTAATACAATACGTTTGTAAAATTATTCTTGCAGAATCAATAATAAATTCATGACATATAATATATAATGTAATCTTTTTCTAAGAATATGATATTACTACTTATTGATATGAACTATTGATATAAATTTTTTTATAAAAAATAGAAAGAATGTTTTAGTATGTAACATAATTATAATATAATTATGTTATAATTATAATAATAACATAATATTTATATATATTATAATTGTAACATAATTATATAAATTATATTATATTATATTATTAATAATTGTGCATATAATATGTATATATATTATATTATATTATATTTTATTAATAAATTTAATAAATTTGTTGCGCTCATTTGCAATCGATGCTTCACAAAACTTTCTTTATACTTTTTATAACAAAAATTTTAGATGCTTAATAAGTTGATAATTAACATGCTATATGTTCGCAAAGCAATACATATAATTATAGTTTTGTGTTATTTCGCTTTATGTTACATCAAAAGAGCCATGTAAATAATTACTCATCAAGGGGGTGGTGCACTGATTTATTTACTTCTTATTATCTTCCTATTTCTTCTATGTATCTATGGTAGATCAGAATTATCAGAATTTTTATTAGAAGCCCAATCTAATTCCTTCTCTGCCACAATGTTACCAAAAATAGTATCCTTCGAACTGCACAAAAAAAAATAGATTAATCAATATTATAAGATCTTGCTTGTGAATTATGTACACAATGTATAATTATGAAGTACAAAAATAGATATAAATAATTTTATAAGACATATAAAGAAAATTTTATGCCTCGTCGACGCTTGATAAGTGCACAATTAAAACAGTTGATATAATTATAATTTCGTGTTATATTACTTAATGTTATATCAAAAAAGTAATTCAAATAATTACTCATCAGACTGGCATTTATCATCATCATGTTTCACTTTCTTCATCCCGCTATCACGATCATCAGTATCAAGATCTTTACTACTACCTGCCTGCGGTTCCCCGCTTGATGTACCAATATCTTTGACATTTTTATCAGAACTTGAAGGACCACTCAATTTTCTGCTCAGAATAAGGAGTAAAAATTGCTGGATTAATCAATATTATAAAGCTTTGTTTGTATCATGTGCACAATGTACAATTACTAACAATAAATCAAAATTTTTTACTATTAATAAACTTTTATTATCTCCTAAAACTTCGTCTTCTTCTAAAACTTGAATTTTCGATATTCTCAAAAAAATCGGCGTTCAAATACGTTTAAACTTTGATTTTCGATTATAACTTTGATTTTCGATTATAACTTCGATTCTAACAATAAGTGGCATATTAATATGACATGACGACTATATAAACCAAAGTCAAGGACAAATAAAAGTGTATAAAATGTTAAAGAATAAAAAATAAAAATAAATAACACCGGGCAAGTAAGAGAGGAACGCGGATGTTGGTGCGTCAGTTTAATGGAAGAATTAAATTTCGTTGAAATTGATTTGTTATGCACTGGGCACTAAATTTCCATGATACGGTATCAAGATATTAATCGGGTTCGATTTCCGATTCAGCCACTTCGCCTCGATATTTCTTTCGCCTACACTTCTTTAGGGGAAGGACAGAGGGATTTGTTATAAATAAATATCTTGAATTGAGATTAAAATAATTTCTTAGTACCGTAATAAGGAATGCTTTGTGTACAACGAATCAGTTTCAACGAAAATTAATTCTTCTTTGAAGTTGCATGCATTAACATCCGCGTTTGGCCATTGAAATTTAAATGTTTTTCACATTGAGAGCCTAAAGTCTTAGTTAAAAAGTAAATAAAATCAAGTCAGGTCTTCATCGGCAATGCTATCATACCACGCACCTCTTCAAATTCCCCATCGTGTTATCACGATCACAATCGACATCACGGACTTCAATACCAAAAGATTGACTAGTGCCTGGCTGCTGATTCATGCTTGATATAGGAATATTTGTAACATTTTTATCAGAACTTAAAAGACTACCTGAATTACTCGATTCTCTGCACAGAATAAGGAGTAAAAATTGCTGGATTAATCAATATTATAGAGCTTCGTATGTATCATGTGCACAATGTACAATTATTAACAAAAAATCAAAATTTTTCTATTAATAAACTTTTTTATCTCTAAAGATTTCGCCTTCTACTAAACTTTGAATTTTCGATATACTAAAAAAAAAAAAAAAAAAAAAAATCGGCGTTAACAAACTATCCAAATACAAAAATTCTTGCCCGTAAATTTAATTTTCATACTTATTTACAAGATATTCTTATTCAAATTGTCAAATTACCGATTATAGGAGTATTAAATACAACACAAGACAAACTTGTAATATCGTATTTTGATATAATATTAGCTAAGTTAAGTTGACTCGAATATTTATAATATTTGTGGCAAATTTCTGAATTCTATTCATTATACACAATTCTGTGTATTGTATATAAAAATTATTTGTAAATAATTCAAAAGAGATAGAATTGTAATATTCAATTTATCGGCGTTTCTCTTACCTTATTTGACTGAATTCGAAAGTCATTAAGAGTATATGATCTATCGTCAAATGTAAATATAAGCTGAACGAACACATTTTTCGTAACATCTTTTTGCAATGCTTGCATTGATATTTCTGGAAGCCTGGCAATATATCAATTTGTGTGTATACCCATCCGCGGAAGATTTCCGCATGACCGAAAAAAATACTATGATCTTTAACTAAATGATCTTGTAACTGAGACTGAATATGATAGGTTGTATCAACGGTGTTGTCACAAAGATCACAATATAATAGACAGTCTTGTATTAGAGTAAAGTTATTCTTTTCTGATGATTTTGTTGGAACATATTCCACATTATGTATTTCCCTCATGTGCTTTGTCTTATGGTACGCTTGGTTAGATCTATGTATGTATTTGTATTTTTTTTTATTACACACACTGCAATGTGCATATTCCCCGTTTCTTACATAATATTGCCATATCCAATTATCATAAAGTTCGTCAAAACTATTCTTCTTTCTGCACAGAATAGAGAGTAAAAATTGCTGGATTAATCATTATTATAAAGTTTTGTTTGTATCATGTTCACAATGTATTATTACTAACAATAAATTAAAACAAATATTATTAATAAGTTTTTATTATTTTCTAAAACTTCTCCTGCTTCTATAACAAAAACTTGAATCTTCGATATTTTCAAACATTCGACATTTAAACACTATTCAAATACAAATATTCTTTACCGATTATTTAATTCACCTACTTATATTCACACTTATTCTTACTTATAAAAATTGTCACAAATTACCGATTTCAGTAGTACTAAATATTATAGATGGCAATTTTATGTTATATCATATTTTACTTATTTATAGCATATTTTGATGTAATATTAACATAGTTAACTCAAATATTTATAATATTTGTGAAAAAATAAATACATTCTATTTGAATTTTATGATTTTATTCATTATACACAATTCTACTCATTGTAGAAAAGTTATTTATAAATGATTCAAAAGATGGAAAATAATAATATTTCTCGCTGTTTCTCTTACCTTATATTAGATGGTTTGTATTGCAAATTATCTTCATTGTAATGATCTAAGAACAAATGGTTAATTAAATATGCAGGTTTGTTTTGAATACCCATTTTACAATTATTGCAATATTGCATCCCATCGGATTCGTTTAATTTATATTCCTCACGTATCCATTTGCCGATTTTATTCACCTTATCTTCATCTGTTTCATGTCCAACTCCTAAGTGAAATTTTATAATAGAATGAGTGTTCCATGAAATATACAATTTTTCACAATGCTTGCATTTGATGGTATTGTTATGTATGGTATAAAATTCCTTCAAATATTCTTGTGTGTTTCTTGATGAGACAGCAATTTCATATTCTCTATGTGTATCATTTAAATGTTTTCTTACATCTTCATTATTTATAATTATATCATAGGAATTAAAACAAATATCGCATATTATCTCATTGTCTGTTAATGTAAAATAATTCTTTAACGTATTAATTTCACTCGGCGTTACCATGATGTCTACTTTGTATCACAGATCGTGCACTACTAAGGTATAAAGAAGAACTGTTTCAACGAAATATATTCGAAGAATATATAAGTTGGTATAAGAAAAACGGAAGGTCGCGAAAAGACGTATGATTCGTTGTAGGATTGTAAACATTGATACCCAGTTTAAATCTGTCTAACGTGTCTTAATTTTTATGAATTTTTAGTTATTAATCCACTGCCGATATCCCACCGAGAAAACGATTAGAAATAAATTACATAATCACAAATTTTACAATAGATGCAAATATTAAAAATTTTTAAATTTCTGTACATTTTTGATTAAGGAAAGATTATACTCCTGTCAAAATCATTAGAATAAACTATCAGGATGATACAAAAGAGAAAAGATGCGAAATATGTTAATCAAGTATTATAATAAACTTGTATGTGTATTGAATAATTATAAATAAGAAATATATTATGATACTTATTTAATAATTACAATTTATTTATGAGATTGCATTCTTTTATATTACTTTTATTATAGTCAATGCATATCAACCAATTGAAAACAGATTCTGGAATCTCCTCTCCTCTCTCTCTCTCTCTCACACTCTCTCTCTCTCTCTCTCTCTCTCTCTCTCTCTCTCTCTCTCACTTTCTCTCTCTCTCTCTTTCTCTCTCACTCTCTCTCTCTCTCTCTCTCTCTCTCTCTCTCTCTCTCTCTCTCTCTTTAATATCTATTTATATATCTCTGTTAATATAATACGCAAAAAGTTATTCTTGCAGACTCAAAAACAAATTCATATAAAGTTTTATATCGCTTAATGTTACATCAAAAAAACGATACAAATAATTACTCACTTTGGGTGCATTAATTCTTACACTTATTTGAGATTATTTATTAAATCGTCAGTATTATACTTATTAGATCATCAAAGGCATCAAAGTCAAAATTGCAGGTTGGCTACTGATAGTAGATATTATATTAATATGATTTGCCACAAATTACCGATTACAAAAATGCCAAATATTAGTAGGTGATAATTTTATAGCTTACAATCGGTTAAATTAATTCAAATATTCATAATAATTGTGATACGCGCATTCTAAATTTTTAAATTTTATGATTTTTACGATTTTATGATTTCGTTATATACAATTCTACTCATTGTACAACAATTATTTATAAATAATTCAAAGGAGAATATAGTAATATTCATCGCGCAGTTTCTCGTATGCCGTTGGTCTGATATTCGAAGGTACATCGACCTGATGACCTTCGATCAAATGGTTCACATTATGATTCTATTATTTATTATTTTATCTTCTGAGATTCCTGACGAGACATTATTGTGATAAATGTCACTATGTCGAGTTGTTATGTGTTTCAGTATATTCGATTTGCTTATTGGAGGAGTATAATAAAATATACCGCAAATAATGCATGTTGCTTTATCGCCTTCTAATGTAAAATATTCTCATAACTATGTAATTTTTCCTGCATTGACATAATATCCGTTTAATATCACAGATTGTGTATAACTAAATTCAAAAGAAGAATTATCTTAATGAAAAATATACGAAAAATATAAAAGCTAGTAAAAGAGAAATGGAAAGATCGCGGAATAACGTATAATTCGTTGTATATAAATATGACAATATAAATATTATTCTCAACCTAAATCTGTCTCTCATATTTTAATGATAAATCGCTTATACGTTTAGTACGTGATGTTTATTTTAAAAAATGACAGAATTTCTTAAACAAAATGATTTGAACATTTTATTAAAAACAGATTACGTGTTCACTTTTTTGGCGTTGCTACATGTCAGCAATCTTTGTATAACTTATCCTTTCACATATTACATTTTCGGAGAATTTACGAAGAGTAGTGCGAAATTCTTTTTAAAGGAAGTGAAAAAGATACGCCAAGTGCATATATAAACGTTTTTAAACTTGTATATGTAACAAATAAAAAGTCATAAATAATATAAATAAAGACGTCTAAGGAATACATAAAACAGTTCAATATTGGTAAAATATTGACTATTCAATAGACGATTTAATGCAATTACCTGCTTGATGTGATTATATATTTATTATAGTAATTATAAGTAGACTTTATATTAATTATATACTTAATTACGTAATATTAATTTAATCGACACTAAACGACTTAGGATTTCTCTATTTCGTATAGAAAAAGTTTGCATTTTACAGATAATCTTAAAAATTGTTTAAATAATTTATCGCTTTACACGCATAAAAGTTCTAAGTTGCATAAAATGGGCTTACAATCTCGTACAATATGTGTGTGTATTATATACAATGTGTCTATGTACAATATAAAACAAGAAGCAAAAATATTATTATTAATTACATTGTATTCTTTTTATGACATAATTCAAATGTGTAGATTTATTGTTTGCTATTGGACTACAGTTATTTTATTCATTTACATTTATTTTCATATAATTCATCCGCCCTCTCGTTTGCTGATACCAAATTTTTTATCACTTTTAATTTAGTGCCCGCATGGCACACGCAGATTGACGAGTCCAAAAATTAATTTCTTTTAGAGCGGTTTTAACATTTGCACGTTTAGCGAATTTTGTTATCTTTTCAGTAAAATGATTTTAGCAGTTAACAGTGATCTGTTTAAGCTCGTGTGACTAAGAGAAATGTAAATTTTTTATTATATTGTACAAACTAATGGGAAAAAAAACCGTACATTAATGAGACATACCCTAAAAACTTACTTTTTTTAAAAAAGTAAAAAGAAGGCGCCAAGTACACGCGCCAGTTAAGAAAAACTATTATATTTGTTTACAAAATAGTGTTATTTTAACCTACAAAAATAATGATATTAAAGAAAATTTCGCCAATTAAAAATATAAACATTTAAATATATTAATGAAAAAATTATATTAAATTAAATTAAAAATTAAGAGAAAAATTAAAAATTAGAAATTAATACACAAAATTAAAAATTTTTACAAGAATTAAAAGTTAATATAAATTAAAAAATTGTGCAAATTAGAAATTTGCACATTGCTTTCTCACCATTTTAATTCGCTCACAAAATTCCTCTTCAGAGGGAGCTAGGTTTTAAATTAAAGTAAAATTATTAGTATAGAATAGATTGGCTTCCTAGACACTTTCGAAACACTAGCTATATTAAGAAGCTTCAATTTAAAACAAGTTTTTTTTTTGTTATACTAAAATAATAGAATAATTAATTTAATTTTTATGGGATATTTTTAATTTTATTTTCTTTTAGAATAAATTCGGGCAATAAACAAAAATAAAATTTATTAAGACACTTTCTACGTATTCTCAATATTTCATACCTTTCTTAATTTCCGAATTAGAGGACCCCTTCTTTTATAAAAAAGAATTTTAAAAAAAGTTACGAATCTTTAAGAATTTGGATTTTTAAAATTTGATCGATATTGTTTAAATAACTTTCCTTACAAAAAGAAAATCAATAACAATCGTATTAATGCAATCAGGTTATTCTGTAGGAATGTTAAAATTGTTCAATATATCTAAAACGGTAAATTTTTGCAAGGATCTGTGCGATGGTATTTTCATATCTTTTAAATCCTAAATTAAACTATTACCTTCAATGGAACTCCTTTACGCTTCTCTAGATTTTATCGATTATCGTCGGGGCAAAGTTTTCATTGATCATGGGGACAAGAAGGATCCACACGTTAGCGAAGAAAGCGATTTGGGTTATGGAGCTCTTCGTGCCAGGCTCTGGTTCTCGAGGGCTCGAATTGTCAGTAAAACGAACAGTCGCGAACAAGCGCGTGAGTGATGGGTGAGCTGCTCAGCATGAACAAAACAGAGAAAGAGAGAGAGAGAGAGAGAGAGAGAGAGAGAGAGAGAGAGAGAGAGAGAGAGATAGGTGAAAAGGAGAGACAGAAGGAGGTTCGCCAGTTCGCAAGCAATTATCGCGCGAATCGCGCCACTTGGCAGCACGTAGATTGCCCGGTTTTAGCTATATCGATCTCGTTTGGCTCATTTCGCGGTTTAACTTCGCCGCGCGATCGATGATAAGAGCCGCTAACCGACGCTCCTATCTCGCTTCGTGTATACAGGGTGGGCCATTTTAATATCCCACCCTAAATTTATTTTTTCCTGTGCCTTTTACAAAAAAATGTTTCGCACAAAAGTTGTTTGACTTTAAAGAAGACACGAGACATAACGATATCAATTTGTTTACAGATAACGCTACTTTCGAGAAGTTCACTAATCATCACTTTTTTTTAAATGGAAATCGATTTTCTTTTTAACAAAAGTTTTAGGTTTCGTCGAGACAAATCCAACCATATGTATTAAAGATTAAGAGTTTTCTTGATTTTTCCATGAGTTACACAGTTTTTTAATTTTGAAATATTGGTGTTCCTTTTAAAGTCAAACAACTTTTGTACGAAACATTTTTTTTTAAAAAGCGTAGGAATGATATTTAGGATGGGATATTAAAATGGCCCACCCTGTATATATTCTCCCTACATTCCTTGTGTTCTATCGTACACTTTATAAGGGAGAACGCAATTATCTTCACGTTATTTCTAAATAGATAAGATTTGCTCGAAGCCTCGCCTATTTAACCCTTTTCTCAATGAACGGATTCCCGGATTCTCTTACATTGATGAAAAGGTGAAGAATTGTGCTTTGACAGAAGAATTAAGAAAAATACGTTTGCGTTCATCATTTTTCTCATTTATTTAAACGTGGGATAATCTGTAAATTTTGCAAAAAAAAAAAAAAAAAAAAAAAAAACAACTTTTCATCTTGCGCTATCATTATATTCAATTTAACTAAACAGCAACAATGTAGGAACACACGTGTACATATAGACGTACAAAGAAGATAAATTAAGTCTCCGTTTCAGCAGCGTAAGATACACACATACGTATACCGTGTCGGCATTAATTTTCTTCAGTTTCGCAATTATGCGCGCGCCATAATCACTTCTCTCCCTGCTCATCTTGAACATTCCAACGGTAACATCCCGCCGACCCTCGTGCGATTATAATTAGCCGATCGAATTGAGAAAGGGAAAGGCGTCTCTCACGCGACTCGTGTTTCAACGTAGCTGCGCGTCCTAAAAACGCGGAATACACGAGGCAGCATACAGTAGTTACGAACCCTATGGAGAGTCTCTCTCTCTCTCTCTCTCTCTCTCTCTCTCTCTCTCTCTCTCTCTCTCTCTCTCTCTCTCTCTCTCTCTCTCTCTCTCTTCTCTCTCTCTCTCTCTCTCTCTCTTCTCTCTCTCTCTCTCTCTCTCTCTCTCTCTCTCTCTCTCTCTCTCTCTCTCTCTCTCTCTCTCGGTATAAACGACGCCTACCGTGTGGGCCCGGAGTATCATAATATCACGGATATGTACACATATATAATGCGGTGGTGGACAGCAGTGCAGGGATCTTCGTTTCACGAACACGAGACCGCTCACGTGCGTATCATTGTGCGATCTCTCCCTCTCTTTCCCCTCGAAAACTAGTCAAAAGCTGCGACGCATACATCCCTTATCTTATTGTTGGAATTAAACTAAATGTATCAACATAAAATAGTGCTTAAAATATCTCATGGTTATTAATGTAATTAGCGTCTCTTATCTCATATTGATCTGAAAGAAGAATAAATAAAGTAATTCCTGGATATATATATGTTTTTGATAATTTTTTTTATCCAGTAAGTTTTGTTGATTTCTTACGATTTTGTAGAGTTTTTAAATTTTGACAATTTTTGAAGATCTTTGATGGATTTAAACAATTTTCTATGAACTTTGTGGAAATGTTAAAGTTTAGATAATTTTTAATAATTATTTTGATGACAAATATTTTTAACTTTAAATAATATAATAATAATTACCTGTTATAAATGATGAGATAGGCATAAATAAAGTTTGTTTTTGAAAAATATTTTCAGAATCTAAGAGAAGTGCTTTGATAATTATTTTAATAATAACCACAAGAATTTCTTTTTAAACATAAAATTACTTAAAAATAATAATGTCAAATAATAATAATTTATAAAAATAATAATGTACAAATTTTTTTAAAATTTTAATCTATTTTATAAAAAATTATTTTAAGATTCAATTTGCAAAATACAGTTAATTTATCTGCCACAGATTTCCTGAATTAATTGCTCTCAAGATATTTGTATATCACTCTCGAAATTAATGCTTGCGTAATAAGTTCTCGATTGGAAGTGATACATCTTAAGAACAATTGATTCAAGAAATATGTTAATAATCTAAAATCAGAAAAACAATTAAAATTTTTTAATAAATTAGTCTTTTAATTTTATTAATAAAAGTTAAATTGTAGACTTTTATATTCTCGTTCGGATAGCCATATTTCTTACATAAATACCTGCCTAATATTGTACACCTACTGATATTGTTATTTAAAAATATATAAACTTTAGTTTAAAATGTAATCTGTCATTATAACTTTAAATTTTGTATTATATTTTAATTCATTTGTATTTTGTGTTCGAATTGTAATTTACCATAGTATATACGCGCATAAATTCTTTCGATGTGTACACAACGCGGTGTTTATACCCGGTAGTGTTGTCATTTTCGAGACGAGACTCGATGGAAAAGGTAAATAAAGACGCGAGGACGCTCCATGTGTATCCCTGTATTATCTCTCGAACTAAGCTCGCGACAAGTACTAGAAACTACGAAACATTTTGATTCTCTACGATTATTACGATTGCGATTAATTGCAATGAGAAGTAGTAAAATTTTCGCAATATAAAATAAAGTGCGCGTTGTTTCGTCGATCGGGAGTGCTACTCAAGTGCCGAGCGATTGTTATATTCTGCCGATTAGTACGCGCGCGATCGTAATTAATCGTGTTTTCGCGAGTGAGTGTAAGTATGAGTATCATGAAGCAACAGCGAAGGACGAAAACGAGGAAAGAAGCAAATAACGAGTGGCATCGAGCAATCATGGAGATAAACAAGTTACGGTTTTGTTAATTTCTTATTTATTATTTCCAGAATTAATTATTCATTTTTGCAATAGTAACTTAATTTATATTGTTGTGATAAAAGAAGTTGGCCAATCACAAATTATACATTTAGGTAATTGTTTGTGCGTGAATCGCGCGCTTTTATTTTCAGTATTAAATTCGAATAGATAACATAAAGAAATTAAATTCGATAGATAATTCCAGGTTTATTCTACTTTATTGGTTTAATCTTAAATTTATTGCTAACAAAATAAGTTTAAAAATGCTTCAAAACGCATTAACCCGCTACGTGAACTACGTTAATAATTGTGTAATTAATTACTCTCTTTTGATTTTTTGACATTGTTGACTAAACACTGATTTAATTTAAAAACGTGTGATGATTCTCGAATTTCTTCTCAAGATATACCAGTGTCAAATTTACTGCTCATTGTTTTTAAAAAATCAATCAGAAAGCATAGAAACATATTCTAGCTTATCATAAAAAAGAGCAATTAATTTTTTAATTAATTGCTCTTTTGATTTTGACGATTGATTGCTTTTTTATTAATATGTTATTTGAATTAATTGCTCTTAAGATATATCACTTTTAAATTTATATATTGCTCAAAATAAATTTAAAAAATAATAAAAAATTTATATTACGAACATTAAATTTAGAAATAATATATTTTGAGAACAATTAATTCTATAAATGTTTGAATACCAAAGTCAAAAGAATATTTAAATTTTTTAACATACTTTACTTTTGTATGACAAGCTAGTACTGTCGTACGTTCTTTGAAGCAAGTAATAAATTTTGCATTTATAGATATATTTATGTTGTTACATCTGTAAAAAATTCATATTTTTGAAATCTATTTGCAGAATCTTTGAACAATTAATTAACAATTAATTCTAATATACATATTTTGTTTTTAAGTTTTTTTTAAGATTGCTATAAATGTTTTTGGGAATGCTAGCGTAATGTTAAGAGTCTCAGCACTTTTATCTTCTTTATCTTTTATTTTTTAATATCAATTTCTTGCTAATTGATAGGAGTAATAAATTAAAGCAATAAATTAGCACTTAATTATACCATATATCCGGACTTAATTTCTTGTAATGAGAGTGCCAAGTTAACGAAGATTTTGCCTTTAAATAAAGTTTGTTAAAGTTAAAGTAATGTTTATACGATTCGATACACGCTTGTTTGTATTTTCTACATTTTTTTAAATAGCGTTTTTTTCTCTTGGAAATTTATTTGCGTATAAAAAATTTACGTGTAAAAAATAATGAGACGAAAATTACCACCTATCCAAATAGAAAATTATAATAATTGACTCTTGCATTTCCAAGCCTCATGTCGCGCATACTAAAAATTTTATTGTGTATTATTTATGTATTGTCGCATTTGACTTCTTTGCAGCGACATAGAAAGAGAGAGAGAGAGAGAGACATCTTCAAGACATCGGACGCGTCTCGTTGATGAACAAAAATCACAATGCCGTAAATAATGCAAAGTTAATTCCGGGATGTTAAAGGACTATCATGCGACGTGCCGTGCAATTTGGGAAAAGCCCGAGCTCCGTAAGTCTCGAGTTAGCGGCTTGCTTCCTGCCAAGTCGCTAAAAGCCCTGTAAATTATTGCTGAAAGTTTACAGCGTCCGCTGCAAGCTCGGCCCACCACCCTGTGCGCGCATCCCCTAATTGTAATAATTATTATCCCGCTGCCGCGTTAGAGGGGGGTCGTAAAGTCGGTCAAGTTTCGTGATGTCGCGGCTACGTTTTACGGTTGACGGCACGGAACTGATCCGAATAGCATTTGACAATAGCGAGTGACAATTTCTCAATTAAAATATCGCAAAGCACGGGACGAATCCTCGACCATCGTGAATAACATTGAATCTCTTAACGGAAGTTTAAAACGTTCTTTTTCTGCAAATAATAATAAATCACACAAATAATAATAAATAATAATAAATTAATAAATCATAATGAATAGTAATAAAAATAATAATAAATTAATTAATAAGTTTATGCAAGGAATTGTACTATTTGTGTAAAGTGAAAATAAAAAGAAAATATATATAATAGTGATAGTAAAAAAAAATTATAAAAGCCAAATATATTAATAAATCATTATTTCGATTGAAATCACTAAGGATACTGGAAGACCAATAAACGATAACTATGTGCGCGAATTCTTCTGAATTTTCAATAGATGCAAAATTTCAGAGATGATCGAATCTGAAGGTTCAGTCCCGCGAATCGGTGCATATTCTTGCGAGCGTGTATACGGCATCCGTGTATATGTACAGGCCGGATATGTACATACATACATAGATATATCGAAATGCCGGCAGGTGTGTGCAGCCAGAGAGAGCATTCGATAATACGAGGCCGAGCGAGGGTGGCCGCACGCCGAGGGCCGAGCACGCCAGTCCGTGCTCAGACGTGACTCACGACGCAACCCTCATTTTTTTGTTCTCCCTTTCGTTCTCCGTTCCCCGAATAAATCGACGGTTTTATCGACGGTGAAGGTGCGCGCTCGCGACGTTGCTCTTCACGCTGGAGGCTGGAGCCGCCCGATACAGCTGTCGATCAGCTGTCGGCGTCGCGAGAAACCATAAGAATCTTTGACCGGGTCGAAAAGTGTCTTCTGCTTCTAGTAAACGAAGAGACAAATGGGTCAAGTCGGTAAGTAATGTAATTCCATATATTATCGAAATTATTGATTTGAAAAAAAAAAAAAACAATCCGATTATCATTTTTAATGGTAAGAGATTGGAATCAAAATTATTTCTACTTTAATTGCTTAATTCAGTTCCGGAGAGAATAGAAAAAACATATTTTATAATATTCTAATTCACTAGAAAGAGAGAATGGAAAAATATTGCTATGAAATATTTTGTTTTGCGAGATCTTTTATGCAAATTTAGATTTTTATTTAGCGATACAACTTTACATTATTGACTAATATTAATATAAACTTTGTTACCAGAAGGAAACTTGTCAATTAACATTTTGTACCGAAAAAAGCAAAATTTATATAATTTTTACCTCAGAAAGATTTTACGACAGGCGTTTAATAAGACTGTAATAACATTTCTCGAACTAATTCCTTGTGAATAGATATGAATCCAGAGATACAAAATAAATTAATTTTATTCCGAATTTGAGAATTCCTAGATATGATACATTCTAAATTAACATCAATTGTTCCACATACGTATTCAAATTATTAACTGTCCTAATTACGATAATTAATTAAATGAATTCTGTGGATATCGCGATATAGTTTCGACAGCGAGAATCATACGATTCTTGTTAATATTTGTGAGATTTTGCCAGGTCATTTATATTGTGATGATCGCGTGGATGCTAACTATTTGAAAAACAAGAGCGAAATTGCGCTCTGTTGTGTGTTATGACTTTATCTGCATCGTGCAAGTCATCGATCTGCGCAACATAGTCTGCGTGATTGGCGATTTCTCGCGGCTTTTTTTCTCTTTTTTTTACATGTTGCCAGTATGTGAAAAACGTCAAACCGTCCGACCGTTCAACGTTATTGATGATTTCTACATTGTGTCAGCGATACTGTTGACCATAGTGAAAAAAAAACGCGATTCTCGAAAATCGACTGCATAGCCAAAGGTTCGCGAGTTCTATAATTATTGGACGACAAAAACCGGCAAATCCGCGTGCGAGAAGGAAGAGAATATTATTGCTTTTTTTTGCGTCGCGTTAAATGTGTTTATTTAAAACCATTGTTCCGTTAAATGAGGAAACGTGACACTCAACTGATCGATCAACTGATCGATCGACCGATCGTATTCGCTAAAAGCGAGTCGTTGTGACATTGAGAATGTTAAGGAGGAGAGTGCAGTTGCGAAATCATATGGCAAAACTATCTATGTTCCTTTTTCTCAACATTGAGTTAAGAATATTCGAATAATTCCTTTTTCTCATATATTTACATTTTATATTACATTTTTTTCAATGTCTTTTGTCGAGTAAGTTCTTTCTGAATTTTCATGATTTTCGTATGATTTGAATACAGTCAATTTTTTGGGCGACTTTGATCGTTTGTAACTTTTGATAAAATTATAATTTCTTTAAACCGAGTGATTAAATCATAGTTTACTTATTTCTGAACAGAATAAAAAAAAATTACAACAATCGGTTCAATAGTTTCCGAGAAAAAGGTACATAAATTAAATCGAAATTTGATTCTCTAGAAGAGCGTTTCAAAGATTTCGATGTCATTCTTGTTCAAAATTTTTTTTCAGATATTTAGACATGTCCAAAAATTATTTTATATAGCTAAAATTGTTTAGCATTATCTATTTTTTTAAATTTTTATTATATTTTAGTCTTTTTCAAATATATTCTCTTCCTTAATACGATCCTCGCATTAACTAAACCGAAAAATTTTAATCCTGTCAGAGTTTGGACATAACAGATTAAGTATACAAGGTGTCCGGTCTACTGCACACGCGAGAGGTCATTACTGGACATCCTGTATATTTAAAATACGCGTTTCTCGATTTTGCCGTTCGCTTCTCTCGAATGCAGGCCTCGTTACTTTTCACGAAATCGCAATCGAATCCCTCGTAAGATTTTTCTCTTCTGGAAAGCATCGTCTCAGATTCCATAGTTCGTCCAATTTCGAGCTCTCGCAGCGCGATTCCCCCGGACATGTTTCCTTCCCGAAATTCGCAAATTCGTCGAAGCGAGGGGCCGCCGAGTGTGGGATCGAAATAAATTAAAAATCGACGAAACACACATGTCAGGATCAGCGATCTTATCGATTTCTCAATAGATCTATCCAAAAACAGTAATTTCCATTTAACCCATCGATTTACTTCAATTTCTACTGAACTTCCGATTAATATTCCATTGATATTCCTAAAACCTAAATAAAAGGATACGGTACTGTCTCCATAATTATTTTTATAATGAAATTTTACGGGAATAATACGACGTTCTGCCGAATCCTGGAGAAATTTCTCCCAATTTTTTCATCAAAACAGATCGTGCTTCATTGTTTAGATTTAACGAAAATGAAGATCGAAAGCTTGGATAAATCAAAGACGAACTAAATTATTTATTAAAGTATCTTTTCCTTTACTGATTTATTTATTTTATATTTTCAAATATTATTTATATATTTTCAGGATATTTATTTTTAGGATATTATTTATTATTATTATAATATTTATTATTATTATTTATTTTTAGGATATATATTAGGACTATAGTTTAGTTCTACTTTATTTTAAAAAATTATCTACACACAATTCGCAGTGTGCATCAAACTTTTTCCAATTATTATCCTTGTATAATTATTATATTATAATAATATAATATATTTTTTATATTATTATATCGAAATATATTGTTTTATTCTTGTATCATAGATTCGTATTCTGGCCTACACAGATACCATTTTTTTTAACATTAGTTTTTTTTAACGTTAGTCTTGCATTTATCAACCTTTACACGTCCAGTTTTATGAAACAGAGGCCGTGGCGGACGAAACAAAGGCGGCGGGCGAGCATCGGATATCGAGACAAATCGCGTTGCGTAAGACGTCGGTCGCCGCCGCCTTTTTATTTCCCGGAAATCCTTTCGACTGGATTTATACGTCGAGCCAGCTTCCCCCCCTTCCCCCCCCCCCCATTCGGGCAAAAGGATGACAGGAGCGAGCGAGCGGGAGAGCGATCGCGCTATCCTTGATATTTAGCGATTGATTGGCAGGATTGCCAATTTGGCCAATTATCGGCGAGCATTCGCGGAACAGCGAATCGAAATTATATAGTCGGCGCGACGATCAAGTTCGCGCGAGAGCGAGAGCAACTATACAGCGTGTATATGCAATATATCGTTCTCTCTTTCTCTCTCTTTCTTTCTCTGTCTCGGTGATTGTGGTTCTGGATCCGATCGATGCCCCTCGGCCTCGGATCGAATAAATAAACCCGTGTTCGACAGATTCGGGTGTCGCGAATTTCGAGATTTTTCGGGATTCGTTCTCTCGTCGCGTTTAATAACGTTGAACGAGATCGATTAATATAAAACGGTGTACTATCGATCTGAACCGCTAAATCGAGAAAATAAGCCGTCGGAAGGAATAATGATGTAATATAAATCGATGAAAAAAAAATTGTCACACGTGAAGAATAATTCCGGGATTGATGAATCGCTATTTGAAAAGTTGTGAGATCGATCAGAGTACGAATTTTGAAAATACGAGACAAATAGCTTCGTTCGTTTGGTGTTTCAATTACATTCGCAATATTTTTAATTATATGAATTGTTTTAATAATATTTTTTTTCTTCAATTTTAATATTATTTTATTTAATATTTGAGTTGATTCCAACATGAATTATTTATTAGGGAATAAATTTTGAGAACAATTGTGAGAGTATCTCTTATTCTTTATTAATTATATATTTTAGTTATATATTATTTATATATAATTTATATTTATTTTATTTATATATATTAATTTATACTTTTAATTATTTAAATTATATGGCTTATTTGATATAAATTTATTGGTTATAGTAATAAATAATGTGAACACAATAAATTTAAATTTCACTAGACGTGGATGGCAGTGCGTCAGTTTCAAGGAAAATTTATTTTCTGGTTCTTACTGTAGCTCCGTGAAATTTAAATTTGTGATTCACATTAAGAGTCTTACTAATTTCTTAATGTAAATATATTTATATTATTACATAAGTATGCTTTAAATACATTCGATAAGTTAATGACAAATTCTTCGATATTGCCGAGCTTACATGCAGCGTGTTCTTCTTTCTGTAATCTCAAAATAATTACCATGTGGCACAATAATTGGAATTTATATTGTGTCTCTCTCGTTTTACGGCTTTTATTAACGTAACGTTTTGTTTGCATTTAATTACGCATCCTCGTGCGTTTAACAGGGATATATAAAGTTGATTTTACATCTCTAAAATAATCGTGTGTGCGAAGCACAAGCTCTATTATATAAATTAATTTAAAGACATTTCTCGCTAAGGTAAAGCTAATAATTCTATGATATATTAATTGATCAATATTTTAATGTTTCACAGATCTATAAATAGATAATTTAATTTTTATTTTATATATACTTTAGAATTTTCATCCCCATAACAGTATTTGTTAGCGTTTAATGACGAGAAATGTCAATAAGAATCACAGTATTGCTAAATTAAAAAGAGATATATCAAGATCTTCCGCACTATTGAAATGTCTCTGAACTGTACCTTACAAAAGGAAACGCGGAACAAGGTTTAATATCGAATACACGTCGATACGTGCCATCGCCGGATAAATGCAGGTGAATATGAATCGCGTGCGCCAGACCAGGTATGTTTGGCTTCTGCTTTTTGCTCACACTAATTGCCGTAACCAGGAACTAACTGCGCCAGAAATTGTAAATTGCCGCGGCGCAAATACAACTTCGTCCCTCGTACTTTGCACGACACGACGTATGACGTGTGTGTGTGTGTGTATTTGTGTGTATGTGTGTGTGTGTGTGTGTGTACGCAGCACGTCGTAACATTCTTCGCCTTTGACAGAAGGATTAACCTTCTTCGAGGGGCCAACAAACCTCTACTGGAGAGACACGTGATATCGCGATATTCCTGATGCGCGGGAGCAGTTTTAACGCGAGCCATTTCGGTTTTCCAATCTCACCTTCGCTATCTCCGCAGTTTTCTCCAACCCTTACACCCTCGCCGTAATAGAGGAGGGGGGGTTGTTTCGCGTCGGTTGTGACTTTTCCGCGGCAGAAAGTCGTAAAATTCTCGAGGGGAAGCCGGTGACTATCGATTTCACGTGTTTCCTTTCAGAAATTGCCTTGTTTTTTTCCTGCCCCTCACTTTCTGTCTGTCTCTCTCTCTCTCTCTCTCTCTTCTCTACTTTGTCTCGCACCCTCGCGTTTCGGGTCACGGCGAAGATCGATACGATATCGCGGACCTCACGATCACCTGGGTGGTCCACCTCGCGCAGTCCTCCCGGCTTCTGGGACTGATTTAATTCGGCTACGTGGACCGCCGGCCGGCGAATTTATTCAACGTCCGCGTTTCGCTCTCTCGAGTCTCCCTCACGGCATGCGACACCGATTTTCGGATCGCGAACAAACTATTTTTTTTTTTCTTTCTTTTTTCAAAATTGCGTAAAGATTCCCTTATCTTCCAAACGCCAAGGGTTTATAGCATATGGAATTACGCAAACACGAATCTCAATATATCCAAACATGTATATATATATATCAATATATCCAAGGTAAGAAGATTGCACGCGGAGTGCGGGGCCGTTTCAACCCCATAAAGCACGAAATCCCCCATCGAACTATCCATCAATCGATTATCCCCTCTCCAATATCCCTTCTTCCCCCCTCAACTTTGACTGCCAGTGTGTATTCTCTCTTAACAAATATCAATTTGACTGCCGTCTAGCCCGTTTCTTCGCGTGAGCGGAAACAAGGAGGAGGGAAGAGAAGAAAAAAAAGGGGGGGGGACAGCGGGGGCGCTTTAAATCGCGAGGCTCGCCCGAGCCGCCCGGATAATCCAGACAGATGGGACTCGTTAATAATGG